>SCLD01102192.1:0-31438 GCA_004367895.1 Oikopleura longicauda
AAATATCGATGAAATAAGTACGTTTAAGCGAGAAATGAGCTTCATAGCGCCACCCGTTCAGGCGCTAGAATTTTAAAATTAACAGTGGGTTACATTTTAAAATCGCATTTCGAACTGTCATAGGAGGTCCCTTGAATAATAACCAATCGTTATGGTCGGTGCACTCAGGGTAGGGTGAATTCCAAGAAATTTTTCAACC
The DNA here is from genome assembly GCA_004367895.1 of Oikopleura longicauda. Lineage (NCBI taxonomy): Eukaryota > Metazoa > Chordata > Appendicularia > Copelata > Oikopleuridae > Oikopleura > Oikopleura longicauda. The sequence goes on from SCLD01102192.1 coordinate 200, forward strand.
TTATTATTTTGACTGTCGACCTCATTGAGAGTGTGAGTTTTGAATATTACGTAGCTTAATATTTCGTTTAACGCTATTTAAATTTTTTAACTTTATTTTTGAATTTTTCTAACAATAAAAGTCTCTAGTATAAAAGGCCTCTAAACCCGTTTTTATTCCAAAAATACTCAAAAAGGACCAATTTAACTAGATTACGTAATCGAATAAAATTACGTCGTTGGACGTTTTTAGAACCAATTTCGAGTTCCTCGACCCGATTTAGTATCCTGGTCAATTTTTACTACCTATAGTAGTTTTGGGGCGAGGAATTTGGAATAGGGTGGGGATCCTAACATTGAAAAAAATCATGAAAACTCGACTACTTTGGAACCGCGTAACAAATTGACCGCGTCACGACGCGCCCATAAGTTTGGGACTAAAATATTGTCAATTCAATAGGGAATGGTTTCGTATAACAATCAGAGTTGTCACTCGATGTCCTACCTTGGTTGTTCCGCCCCGCGTGGCCTGGTTCCGCCAACGCAAAATTTAAAACGTCGATTTTCAAATAAGAATTGCTAGAGTTCATAGGAAACTTTGGTACCATTTTCAATATAAGTCTATCACTATTTACTTAAGTTAGTTCATGTGAAATTTCGAAAAAATACCGGAATTGAGCCTAACTCTTATTATAATACGATATTTAATTTATATATTATGATTATTATTTCATATTTATATAATATATATGAATATTTATTTGTTAGTTTTCAATTGAAAGAAAACAACCAGATATTTTTTCCCTTTTGAAATATTCGATTATAGTCTACTACTTTTGTCTTTTTCATTAGCTGAACATTTTTAATTTTTTTCCTTTCGACTTTAGTCTATTAACTATAGTCATCAGTGAATTTTTGAAATCAAAATGTCATCAAAACGTTATTATAGACTAAAATCGACCGACTTTAGTCCTATGGTTTCTCAATTTAACCCCACTCGACTATAGTCTAAGCGTAATAATGAGATTTTGAAAAAGGGCTCGACTACGGGAATCACACTTTATGACTATTTTTTTCCGACTAATGGCCTTCCTTGTGCGAAAACCTGTTCGGTGAAGCCTGGCTATAGGGGAAGTCACACACAGGGGGAGTGGAAAACCTGGTCTTGAACTTGCACACATAAGAGTGTAAAACGTTTATGATTTGCAAGTTCAACACCATGTCAACTCCCCTAATAGGGGGACCCCTATAACCATGGTCTAAGATTCTTCCCAACTTTGTAAATTTTGCTTTTAGTTGGTTACTTCGGCATGGGGCTCACAAAGAAAAGCTGAGTATGGACGAGAATGGCTTTGTTCCAATGAATGAAATTATTTCAAAATTGAATACGAAACGCAAATCAAAAGTCATTACTAATGACGAGGTCACCGATATTGTCTCAACGTGTCCTAAGCAACGATTCAAAATAGAAATTATCGGTGGAACCACTAAGATAAGAGCAAATCAAGGCCATTCAATGAAACAAACAATGTCAATAGAATTGGAATCCATAAGAACATTTAGTGAGCGTGTCTTTCATGGTACTTCAAAAACCGCATGGCAGGTTATTGAAGTAAAGGGGTTGAGCAGAATGAAAAGAAATCATATTCATATGGTACACGAAAGTGGTCTCGAAATGCATCGAATAAAATCTGAGCTATTTATCGAGATTGATGCTGAAAAAGCTGTCCAAGATGGAATCATGTTTTACAAATCTGAAAATGGCGTTATTCTAAGTCCCGGTGATGAAAATGGCGTTCTACTTCCTAAATACTTCAAAGGAATAGAAAATTTTTAACTTCCCTCTTCGAATAAATTCTGACCTTCAGTAATATTTTCTTTGTGTATCTGAGCCTTGGAAGTTTCACTCTTGAGATTTTAAATCTTCCGTGCAATATTTTTGCATTCGACTGCCAATAATTATGAATCATTGGTTGTATCGTGCAGTTAGTAACTAGGGACTCTAAACTATTTGCATGCTGCAGATCAAACAAAAATAGAAAATGAGTATTTCGTTTATATCACCAAGCATTTGATATAGGAAGAGAAAATGGGAAGCTCCCAATCTAAAGTAAGTGAGCTAGCAAACTTCGGAAATTAGAGCGCACGATAATCTTAATTTTATATAATTGAGCCTTGGTTTTTGCTTCAAAATCATTGTTCCGTTGTAAGTAGCGTTTCAGGAAGAGAAGGCTGCCAAAGAGCAAAAGAAAAAGGAGGAAGAAGAGGCGAAGAAAAAAGCAAAAGAAGACGAGAAGAAAGCCGAAGAGGAAGCGAAGGCGAAGAAAAAGGAAGCCGATGAAAAAGCAAAAAACGAGTCAAAGAAAGAATCGAATAAGAAAAATGAAAAAGGGAATAGCGAAAAAGATAACAATGGAAAATCAAGCTCGAAATCAAGCTCGAAGACAACCATCCAAGAACCACCGAAAGAAAGTAAAGAAGATGCCGAGGAGCTCAAAGCTGCAATGCTTACTGGAATGGATGAAGCATCAAAAGAAGTAATCGTCACTGAGGCAGAGGATCCATCAAAAGGACAAGAACAGCCAGTGAAGCAAAATAGTTCGCCTCCTAGAGACAAAACTCCACCTCCAAGAGAAAAGACTCCACCACCACCTCCACAACCATTTGCATATTGGTTAGAAACTGGGGCGCCCCTATTTAAGGAACAGTATGATCCAAATACAATGATTATTGACGCAAGACCAGATTCATCGGGAAATCTTACAATGTGGGTCAGTTTCAAGCCCAAGGTGCCACCGCCGGTAACAGCACGGCCTCAATCTTCAGTTGCAAGTTCAATTCAACCTCCGCCACAAATGCCATCGACAAAACCACCATCAAGTGCCGGATCGTACAAGCCATACTATGCTGGTTCCGATATTGGCACAATCGTTACAAAACCACCAAGTCATTCAAGGCCTCCAACGCAATCCCAAAAGCCACCATCGCGACCGACAACGCAACAGCATCGACCACCAACAAACCAATATCGACCAGCTGAACCACCACAAACAGCTCAAAGCGAAATGCATGACCAACTTCAGGTAACGTCTAGATCGATAGAAAGACTTGAGCGGCATATTTCGAATACATGTATTTTATTTGATAAAAACTTCAAAATGAATGTTAACGATTTTTCGAAATTTCGACCTTGGCAACGTGTTTGTTATTAATACATTACTGTAAACTGTTAGCCAAAGGGTGCCTTTCAAATAGAATATTTCGTGCATAATCAGAGATGTAGTGACAAGTAAATATTTAGGCAGTCTTCACTTTCGTCCTGTGATACTTCACTGAGAGCCCGTTTCTATGTACTCATCTCTCAGTATCAAGATATACAAAATTAGTATTTTTGTCAGTAGAGAGACGCAAAGGCATTCAAGGCCTTTTTTCGAAAGCGAGCAAACTGAGTTTAAATAGAGTGCAAGCTTGGCTTAATATGGCAACAACAAGTGGATCAAAAATAGGCAAAACCAATTTCAAAAAGGAATTGAAACCGACTAGTGCAAGTCGTGAAATGCTTATTCAGAAACTCGCAGCTGAAATGGCGGTTTTGAAAGCAACCAATGATGCTTTGGAAAATCAGAATAACGAAATCTTAGGAATTTGTTCAAAAATCCTAAAATTCAGCATAAGAATAGCATTTTCGTGATTTTATTTGATTTTATGGCATATTTTATAAGATTCGCATAATATTCTTTTAATTTTAACAGTTTTCAAACAAATCGTGAAAGCCGAAATGGAGGAAATTCAATTAAATAAAAAAGATCAACCACCGACTCCAGCATCGATGAAACCACCACCACCAAAATCTGCACCCAAAAAACATAATCAAACTGTTCATCAAACTTTGCAAGATCAGGTCGACCAAGAAGAAATATACGACAACTACTGTGAGTAGGGGAAGTGATAAGTTAGACTCGAAAAATTGCAGCTGTATCGTTACAAATTAAGTCGACTTAAGTCGGATCCTGTCCATCAGATAAACAAACCAAGTGATAAAACTTGCTATCATATGGTGCATTGAATAACTGGGGTAAAAGTCATTTATCAAGAGTGTTATCTATTTTGTGTTTAAGCTAATGACAGGTGAAACGTGGTAGTACTATTTGCGCATTAGTCAGAATATCCAATTAATATAAAACATTACTCAAGTACCATTTGATCCCAACAAACATCCGTGAGATATATCAAAATTTTCAGATAGGAAATCCAGTACTCTTGATATCAGTCAGAGATAAAAAAATGAGTCTTTTTAACTCACGTGGAAATCAAATGTCACATGGAAGAAGGTCTAATAGATATTTTACGGAAAGCCTTGAAGTAGCTGCAGTCCGAATCGGCCCGGGGACTGGCTCAAGTCATAACAATATATTAAAATGGATCTCAAATTCAGTGACACTCAGAGACAAATATCGAAAAGAGCGCGAAGAAAATGAAAAGTTGAGAGCACTACTGGTTGCACAAACAGCAATGACTCGTCAGACACAACAGCAACTTCAACCTGAAGCTGTTAAAGGAAAATTATTCATATATATATCGTTGAGATATTAATGTCTTTGATATTTATTTTGTTTCAAACGAAATTTTCGTCATCAATTTCTGGTAGTTTTTTCAAATTATATTTTGCCATAGAAATATTAGTTTCAAAATGGAATTGAGAAAAGAATCTGAATTTATTTTCAAAAAAGCAAAAGACAATATTGACCGTGCTGAAAATATAATTCGAGAGCAAGAGAAGATTATAAAGAAACTTGAAGACCTTCTCCATAGATCTATGGACACTGTTGATAAACGTAAGCCAAATTCTCAATTTGAGAAATGCCAAATTTTAGAGTTAAGTCGTTCAAAGTGTGTAAAATTAGCCTTGAACACAGCTTGACGAGCGTATTTTTATCTTTAACATGTTTTGTTGAAGGTTATAAGCCGGAAATTGATGACTTGTATCACATGACGCGAAATAGGCCGAGGTATCAGGTTTGTGTTATTCTCATTTTACTCCGGAAGTATTTAAACCATTGATAGCCAATGTATGACAATCCTTATCCACCACCGGTGCGATCTGCACCAGCTCTAGACTACAAGGTCGACATGCTCGAACACTCGCTCCAAAAAGAAAAAGATAAATCAAGAAGATTAGACAATGATAATGCATCAGCGCAAAGAGAACTCTCAGACGAAAGGTCAAGAAGAAGAGACGCAGAAGAAAAGGCTAATAGAATGGCTGTCGATAATTCAAACCTTGTAAGACAAAATGATGATCTCAAGTAAGTTTTAAAAACATTATGGACTAATTACGTAACACTTTTATCCCAGGCGACAACTGGACTCAATGCGATATAATCCCGCACCCCCGCCTCCGCCTCGACCTCATGATCCATACTCTGATCCATATCATAGAAACAGATACTGAACATAAATATATATACATACCCAACACATTTATTATGATTCATTACAGCATTTACAATTTTCTGCTTTCAAGAAATCGAAAAAATTATCAATTTTACCTGTTAGGACATTTCTTGTCATGATACCCGTATCGGATACTATTGCATATGAATTATCACAGTCGTCTCCAGTTACCTGGAAGCTGAAATTGGGATCATCTTTCAAATCGTGATACTCTTCTGATTTTATTATGTCATGAAGACTCCAAAGGTTAATATAGCCTTCTCCGCCACCAAACCAGCTGCCTTGATGTACAACGAAGTTATAACTACTCAAATAACACATTCGAAAGTCGTCATCGAAATCGTAGTCGAATATTTTTGTTGCAAAATTATCATCATCAGCATTCAGGTCGATTATAAAACAAGTTACAGCTCTGATAAGTGTATCACCACTATATTCCATTACCGAAGTTCGATCCTTTTGCGAATTTATGATTTTGAAAAGTGTTTGAATGACAATCCCGAATCTATTTTACCAATCAACCAGATTTTATAATTTCGTGTGCCTTAAGATAAACGATTTTTTTCTTGTCCCGCATCATTTGCGGTTGAAATCTACGCGGTCTCCCCGTATTGAAAAACGAATTCTGTTTTGACGTCATGATAAGTTTTACCCAGATATCCTCAACCAGCTCAAGTATTTCAGTTTGAACACGGCAATAAGCCGACTGTTGAATACTTGTCTCAATAAATAGATAAGGTCCAACCAAGCATTGCGAATAAGGTGTTCGATTCCAGGATAAAGTACAATCAAAATGCGGCCGTTTGACGGCACCTAATGGCTCGATAACAAATGATGTGTAAAATTCACCAAACGGTATGTCACCATCTGGATTAAACGGTAGTCTCCAAAGTTGGGGAATAAAAACTATACATCGTTCATTCTCCATCGACACAGTCGTTTCGTCTATAATAACCTGGTCAATATCGTTTCTCTCAACTTCAATTTTATTTTTTGAAATCAAAATGACATCTCCATCATTCGTGATCTTCCAGAATTCAATTAAGCGCTCCCCATCCAGCTGCTTGCTTGAAATTATAAAATTTTTGATTCTATATGATCCAGATCCATATGAGAGATTAGGCATATGAACATGCTGATTTTGAATTTCATTTTCTCTGTTGCATACAGACATTTTTCCACCTATGCTCCTGACGATAAATGAACTGTCCAGATCCTGCAAAATAAGGTCTCTCGAGTCACCTAGTGCCCATTTGCCAGTTTTATTTTGCATTTGAACAATTTTCGTACATGTTTTGACATAATCGATTGTACTATCCATCTTAAACTCGAGAAAATTTAAATCAGGATACATTTTGTAAAATCTGTTTGTCCAATAACTTGAGTCCATTTCATTCAGAAAAGATAAACAATATTCTCCAGCACAAACCATATTTTTGATATCATTATCAGTCAAATAATTCAAGATTTTTTCGCAAATAGATATTTCATAAGCAGCTAATTCACTTTTCATGTTAAAATTCTGTGCCGTTCTTTCTCGTATTTTCGTAACGCCGAAAGAATAACGGTCTTGAAATTACTGAACTGTATAATATCATGTAAATAATTCATCAGCTTGTTCAAATTCGGGATCACAGTGGGCTGGGCCGTGGCGTAAGAATGAGGACTTGAGTTTTTTTGTAATAATAACATTCCTAAATAAATCAAAGAAATCCATACGGTCAAATAAAAAGGTAATTGTTCTCTAAGTAAGGCACTCGTATGTTTCCTTCTGTTGTTAATGACTCATATTAGCGTTACCTTAGTGTGACCTTGACTGTGCTTAAGCATTTAAACTTTTACTTTCGACGAAATCACCAAAACACAAGGTTAAAACGCGAATCCGTGTCCGAGTCCGAAGTTTCAAAAAAAATCGAGCTCATGTCCGAAGTCGTGTCCGTGTACACCCTTCTCTGCGTACGCGTACGGTAAAGTGCGCTGTTGTGTTTATGCTCTGAACTCATTTCACGCAATAAGTGGTCATATCTGATTATCATAATTTCAAGGTCATTGCTTATTTAATTCTATATCCTCGGCAGCCCAGCATGAATTAACCAGCGGTGTTGATCAAAGCAAATCAGAGACAATAGATCTTAATTCTAATTCAGACTGCATAAACTATATATATGATATATGCTTACTGTAGATCAGAGATTGGTGGACACGCGCCCCGTAACCGTGTACGCAATTTTCAAAAATTCATGTCCATGTCCGCGCCGTCTCCTGAGTGTCCTTGTACGCGATTTTGTCCGTGTATACCGATCTCTGCTGTAGATTATCAATTTTTGACATCGGTAACTGTGAGAGAAGCCTCCGTCGGTTGAAAATATTTCAAAGATACCGCATGATGCCCAAATATTGTATTTACTTTGTATAAGAATACTGAATAGCCTAGTAAATAAATTGTATTATTATCATAGATAGTTCAGTCAAGAGGTCGAGACTTAATTTCTGTAAAACGCCAAAAATAGTGTTCAAAGTGTTTAAGACACTGTTATAGAGATTAAATGAGACGTACAGTAAGTTCATGATGGACTGTAATTTGTTTCCTGAACAAAATACTCCTCTTCTCATTCACTCCAGTTTTTTCTATTTCTTTCAGAGCTTTTGGGATCCCTATCATTATAACATGTATCAATTAACCGGTTCCTAATCATCCTGTTTAAAATAACGGTTTAAGAACCTATCGTTAACCCATTACTGACCTCTCGATAGCGCTAGGTTTATGATTTCCGAGTCTTGAAGTGATCACATTTGCGTCAATGCATCTAAACCGTCACAAAACCGCATGTCATTCCAAGTGTCATGTTCAATGTGTAACATTAATTGATACGTATATGACTTGATTGGCTAAAATATCATGAATACAGAAATTTCGCTTAATAAATTAAATTGACACCATTTTTAAGTTCGCATAAAGTAATTGCATCGTAGCGTGTGATTATAATCGAACACTGATAGGCAGGTTTAAGATTTTCAAATCTCATTTCCGGATATTTTCGCTCTCCCATGTCACATGGTACTTTTATCGCGTGACCCTGACTTCTTCCAAGTAACAAATCTTATATTGGAGGTTGCATAGACAGCAATTTATTGTTCTCGTACTTAGTGGCTCCTAATAATCTCCTTCTTTACCCGGATCGTATTATTTGAACATTACTTAGGCTATGATAATAGACTGTAGGTAATCTAATTGTTAAATCATAAGTCATCCAAGTCGGTGACCACCAAATGATATGCCCAATACGGCGTCGACTTTTCAGTTGTCTAGGCACTGATTCTGAGAAGAAATCTTTCCGATGAGCTTAATGACTGTCAGTTTGATCATAATAAAATTTCAATTGAGATAATAGCTAATTTTAACAAGGCTTGAAATTGTGACGAACAAAAGGCCTTTTGCGTAACATAAAACTTTTGACACGAACTCTGAATATACTACACGACAGATAAGTAAACTTATTCTGTTGACCCGTACCTTGGTTTCGTTCCGTATAAGACCTGTACAGAGTACTTACCAGTATCACCGGAATAACTTGATAGTTATAAATAAGAGTTGGGACCTGTTATGCAGCGAATTTTTTTTATCAAGGTTAGTTTTAGCTTATTTTCTATTTTCAAATAAAAGATAATGAAACAATAAAAAACAGGTGAATTATTATTTTTGGAGATGCATTATCATTAGGGCCACTCGACTTAAGGGTTAAGACATTTAAGAAAAGGGTGTCCCGCATTATTCTTACCGCATCTTAGACGATATAAGGACAATCCCTAACTCGGCCTCCGATATCTCATTTGCAAATTATCATAAATTCATTTTGACGTGCCAAATCTATAAATCCGTAACCTACTTCCGATTTATTTCAACAACTACCTGTTATATATATCTCTGCCATTTTCTCACGTGAATCTCATATTAAACGTTTAAAGTGATACCATACCATCAGACAGATTAAACCACGTCTAACCACAGTCAACCACGGCTACCTAAATTTGTTTATTAACAAACCATGGTTAACCATGAAGTCTACCGCGGTCCTTCGTTTATACATCACATTTTCACGTGATTAAATGAGTTTTATATAATTCTTACTAAGTCAAATAATTTATATTGTTTTATTTTAACAATACAAAGATATTATCAATAAGCGGTCTTCCCCAGAGCCTGAATTGAAAGTCAAGAAATGGGCCGTTAACTAAATAATGAAGGTTTTAATAATTCTTTATGATTTTTTTTGTCAATATTAAAATTTCTTCAATGATGTACTGGGAGGACATTTTAGCCTTAGGCTAGTAATGACCGGCCGGTGATGACAGATCATCTTGATGTTGAACATTTCAATATTCTAGAAATGAATGAAGGTCATGTCTAGGATTGTTCCCGTTTCAATTTGCGAGTGCGCCTCTCTTTCTGAGAAGACCGATCCGATCTCAACAGTGACCCCGAGTCCTCATCATCATTTCACTTTCTCCGCTCACGCTGCCTGAAGTGTAAAGAGACTTCATTCCAAATAAAACCTCCACAAATACGCAAAAAAGTCACAAAAACCGCACAGCACCACCTCCACCTCAAATAGGGAGAGAGAGAGAATAACTAGACCTCAACAGTGTAACTCTGACAACCTACCTCATTATACCAAACTTCCAACAAACATAATCCCTCAGATTGCAATAAGAGACTTAAAGAAGATTTCAGTGAAGATACCCGCAGATAGAAGAATAACTGAAGATTGATCTGAAGAAGAAATGAGCTTATAGAGAACATGAAATTTTGTATTTTGTTTATTCTTCATTACACAGGAAGGTCTTCAGAATAACCCCAATTTTATCTTAGAAGAGTTTTGTATTTTTTTCTTCTGGTTGTTGTCAGACACTGTGAAAATTAAACTTGAACATGGACTAGAGTCTTAATCGAAACAATTTAATTACTCCTCGTTAACAATTGTACAGTTTCAATCATTTTCAATCAATTTTGGCGTAGTGAATAAATCAAGGCCATTTGCGTGAATGGCGGAGATCAAAAAATGGACGGGCTTGAAATGTCGGTCCAAGTTCCGGAGAAACGGAGATGACCGCTAAAATTAATCGAGCCCTGACTCATTACACTCATTTACTATATATTCAAATTAGTGGTTTTGACGTGATGAAGTTCAGAGGACCATGTGACCATTTTCATTATCTCCATTTTAATCTCTAACTACTGGTATTTACTGAATTGTTCGGACAGGAAAACAGATTCCCACATACTCTCATACCATGAGATTATTTTATTATAAAACTATATAAAACAAATATCGTTTTTAATATTTATATTAATGATGATATCAAGGGTCATGTCTTTAAAGGTCTTGAGATAGCACGTGACGTGTGAGATACCATTTTGTTTACAGTACTCAGTCTGTTTATGGTAAATATCACCAAAAAAGGAGGGAACGTTTTGGGTTTTGGATTAAAGCTGGCTTTTGAGATTTTTGATATCCTCGAAAATTAAAATTTTCGGGCGGCAAACGGTGTATACCTATTTATATTCGCGGTGTATCCTTATTTATCCGCTAAATACAGGCCAAATCACTCATTGCCAATACACCATATGCATTTTAGACCTCTTTATTTCGGAAAATCTTATTTTGTAACAGCTTATTAACGATTTAAGATTGACTTCAACGGTCCTTAATTCGGCTCTTATCTAGAATCTAACGAATCGTTTCCGAAAAATGTCAAAACATTGCTCCTGGAAACCATTTTTCAACGCCTAGGAACAATATCAGGGGGTTTACGTTGACTTCCGCAGAACATGATGCTGTACCATTCAGTTTAGGTCAGATATAGTTTTGCGTAATAAAAGTACCACTCGGAAAACTTTTAATGAGTTTGTTAAAAAAAAAAGTCCGATCAAAAAGATTTGCTTTAAGATATTTCCCCCATTGTTCATATCGAGACAAGTTCAAATCCAGTATACCATAAATACATAATATTATTTACTGAAAATGCTAAAAACCGGAATCCTTTAACGAGGCTAATTGCATTTTAGAGTCGCAATATAGAAAATTATCGCTTTGAAAATATATTATTAAGACTTCAGCAAAATCAGAAAAGAATCATTATGACTATGAACGGCATTTAGATATCGTAATGTACGTGTGGACATAGACCGTAATTTCGTACGGTTATAAGTACAAATATTGATAAAATTATATTCCGGGCGAATATTATAGCGTTTTTATATTAGATAAACCATTTGCACTAGAGTTAATCATGGTTGATATTGTGATGGGTGCTATTATTGACCCTCATGGTCATTTATGGACCAGCAAATGACCCTTGATCATGGTCCAGTGTTCATTTTTGTAATAACTTTCGAGTAAAAGTCCCTCTTGAAGTGCTCTCTTGGTTTAAACTTGAACAAAACGTACCGGATAGATGATACTTGAACCTGCTAAATCAACATTCCGGGTCCGTTACGTTTCAGTTCCGTATTTAGATATCTAGATGTTATTCGTTCATATAAATTCCGGATCAAATTCTGAAATGCCATAAAAGCGAACGCTCTAAGATGTTTACCAGACTCTGTCAGCGAACGAACAAACACATCAACGGTGATATTAAGTGCGACTTGTGAGAAACTCGTGCCTGGTCAAGATTCAAAAACTTGTCTGATCGCCCGCGTGTGGCGCGTTATCAAGGGCGAACATCTTCTAGATGAGATCGGCGACAAAACCAGAGTAAGTAAATCGTGAAAAATGACAGAAGACGATTAAAAATGACATAAACGACATTTAAATGGCATTAAATGACATTGATATGTATTAATATACACATTATAGGAGTAATATTATACATGCTGTAATATTTGAAAAGTGATTTGAGAATTTAAAAGCGGTACTTATCCTCAAATTGATCTTATTGGTCGGTAAAATCATTTAAATTTTTGATCAGAGCATCCTTAAGGGTATCATTAAGCCTTTGTCAGGTTTGTTATTTGCGTGTGAGATGCTAAAGATGTCTTGGAGCTTAATCTTATTTTACTCGGTGGGAGATCATCGTACACTGATTTCAAATAGCATCCGGATAGAAATAGATCATACCGACGACCTAATTATTCGACTGATCAACCCTAAATGATTTTAAGTGCTTAGCAAATAACTTGAACTTGTATGATGATAATGACCTTTTGATAATTTTTAATAGCCCAAAAGTTGTCCGCAAATGTGGCGGAAGGAGGGTACATAGTGTGCAGAATGGGCTAATTAAAAAAGCCTTCGTATGGCAATGGGCAAATTGAAATGCTGGAAAATTGCCACTATTCCTACTTTTGATGAAACAAAACATTGCCGCACCTGCGTTTCCTTCATTTTCCATCTGAATCCGGCCCCTGAATTTACGCTTTTTAACAAAATTTCATCTATCCAAATTTTATTTTTTTCAAGCTGACAGACCAGAAGAACTGTTTGACCTTACATATTACACGGTGAATTTACATACGACTTCATGAAGTGAATATTCATGAATTTGAGAATCTTAACTCTTAATTATTTTATAAGGCTTATGAGTCATATGCAATCAGTAATAGCTGTATAGAATAGCAAACGTCATGAATTAAGCAATTCCACGTTATTACGATAAACTCAAAAAAACTTTGCAAAAACCATAACTGATTTAATCATATTTTGTAACATGTTTCTGTGGCTCGTGCTAAGAAAAAAAGAGTTTCAATTTAGTGACAGTTTATAAATCTCATCGATTTCATAATTATGATTTATCACTTATCGTCAAATTAATCAAGGTCAAGCCAAAATTGGTTTAGTACTTTTGAAAGTACTTTTAAAAACTTGAATGGAACAAGACTCCTAATCGATCAAATTGTTTCCTAAATTAGAGGTTTAGGTATTTTACTATTTCAAAACTTTGCAAAACCTGTCAAAGGGTTAACAAGATATCTAGAAAAAGGTCTAAAGGGTTTCATTAACAATCAGATAAGACTTGGCCTTTCTTGCCATTTGGGATAAATAAGTTAGCAGCTCGGCATGCGTAAAGATTTTTAACCGATAATATGTCCGATTATAAGCCCGCTTTGTTAGCTTATTTAAGACCAAACAAACGAACCACATCCGGAAATACAAATCCGTTCCACCACTCCATAATTCGTAGCATTGAAATGATATTTACGATTAGACTTTTGGCATTTTCAATCTCTTCCTCTCGATTGATGATGACTAGGATGGTCATGAGGAACGTCTAGGATTGACCCAATCAGATAGGGGGATTAATCAAATGACCGATATAATAAACCGTTGAAAATGCAAGTTAAGCTTTTGGCTTAGGAATGTCCTCGAAATTCGAAGTTTTTTGGTTTTGGAATTTACCACTTCAGTGGGTTCAAAAACGGTGTAAGGCTTTACCTCCCTTATAAGGGTGATTAACTTGGAATTTCTTAAACACTTGATCGAGCGAGAATCGTGCTTTTTTGGGGGGATCAATTGAGATCATTTTGAATTTGGAATGAGATGCAAGTGACTTATTCCACTTCAACATTGAAAATGAACCAAGCCAAATATTGAATTGATAATTTGTTAGTCTTGAGTAGCCCATTGTTAGAATTTGTTATTTTTTATGTTCTTTAATTGAGCTTATTGCTCACTAGCGACATCGGAATAAAGTGTATACAATCATATTTTAAATGATTTACAGATATTTTACTTCGAAAATAAGCATTAACATCAACCGTATTTGTATGTGGACTATGCTGGATGACCTTTATCCGACTCAATAAAATAAAATGCATATTAACGAGTATTTTCAGAGTGCGAGTGAGTATGGATACGATCTTACATTACCCGTCTATGGCTTTGATTCTAAGAAAATTTGTAAATCGAAGATCCGCGAAAATGAAACAAAAATTTTATTTGCAACATTGAGTCCGGATCGCCACCGCTTAATGTTGTCAAACACACCACTACATATAACCGAACGGAATTTGGACGAGGTTGAAGCCCTGGCACACGGTATGTTAACACATTTCTACCCTTGTATATTGTTAAAATGTATATTACCACAAAATATTTAATTTCTTTTTGATTTCTATTCATGTACACCATTTATTTGTAATCACTTGACCATGGCCCAAGACAACCACAAAGAAAAAATGTACAATGTTTATCCATACAACCTAATTTCCCTCCCATGAAATTATGTCCGTGCGAATCTGGACGCGAATCTGTCCCCATGAACTCACCATATATAACACATATTATTTACATGAAAAAAAAGATATGAGAATATGAACCTCTTATTCTTGACCCTAAACTGAAACTCAAGAATCTAGTCCTCAAGTCCAACTCCTTTAGACCAAATCAAAGACGGGAAACCAGAATTAAGTCGAGTGTCCCCCAAGCTGCCCCGGATTACGGAGGATTCCCAGAAATAATGTTTTAATAGATGTGGCCACTTTGGATCCCTGTTCAAATGTCGTATGTCACCATGGATCTCAATGTAAGAATGGTGACTGTGTTTGTAACATATCATGCTTTGGCGAACTATCCGAACCAATTTGTGGATCAGACGGTGTAACCTATTTGAACTTATGTCAATTAAAAAAGACTCAATGTGAAAAGAAAACGCCAATTTCAATGCAATATATGGGATTATGTAGCGTAAACACTAGATTTGACTGCAAAGATGACACAGATTGTGGTTCTGTTGGCCAAGTATGTGATAATGGTGTCTGTAAATGTGACGTTTGTGACAAAAATGACATCAAAAACACTGACATATGTGGTAGCGATGGTAACACATATCAATCTAGATGTCATTTGAACCGACGAGCATGTCTTGAAAATCGTTTTGACCTTTCGGTTCAATCTCTAGGTGTGTGTAAGGTTTGTCAACCCGTTTACTGGTCTGGAGAACCCACCAACAATTCTCGATATTGTCAGAATAGTTCATGTGGTCAGTGTCCTGTTGATCCTATCGAGACGTCCGTGTGTGACTACTCCAAGAAGATAACATATCGAAGCGAATGTTTTGCTAAATGTTCGGGAGCATCAGAACACGATTTGATCGACGGAACATGTGAAGAACAATTCAAAGCAGAACTTCTGAACGATTGTTCAGAATGTGAAACAAAAGAATGCAAATTTAGTGGTAGTGAAAAAATATGTTCTTGTTCAATCTGTCCTGATGTAAGTCATCCTGTGTGCGGGTCAGACGGACAGACATATCTGTCCAACTGTGTGCTTCTTCGAACAAATTGTGAAAATCCAAAGCTGAACGTTCGAAAATTACATGATGGTAAATGTGGTACAGGTGGCAATGGTAATAGTAATGATCCAATCGTTGATTGTGATGTTGAAGGCTGCGAATATGGTGGTATATGTTTTGGTGGTTCCTGTGATTGTGATTTTGAATGCAGTGAATCTATGTATAATCCAGTTTGTGGATCGAATGGTGTCACATACACTAACCAATGTTTGTTACTGCAAGATCAATGTCAACGTCAAAGAGGAATTGAAGTTTTGCATAATAACGAATGCACAGCCATGGAATGCACCAATAATGAAAAGAATAATTGCCCTATTTACACTGAAGCATGTGTCGAGGGAAATTGTATTTGTCCCTCATGTGATGATGAACGCTACGATTCTGACCCTGTCTGTGCTAGTAATGGACGCGAATATGATAGTCGATGTCAACTTCGATCTTTTGCATGTCGAAATAATCTCGAAATTTTTGAAGTTCCATGTGACCAGTTCCAAGATGAATTAGAATTCGCTAGTGGTGACGGTTTCCCAGTTTGCCACTTTGGAGGTGAATTAGTTGACGCGAATGCTGACGATGAAGATACGTTATGTAAATGTGACTGGCATTGCCCTACCAAACCCAACGGAGGTGATATAATCCAAGCTGAAGGAGTCACTTTTGATACCCTTTGTAAATACTATCGTGAGGGAAATTGTAAATCGCAACGAGAATTGCGACGAAATTTCAAATTGTGTAACTGTGATGACAGCATTGGCGTTCTTGACAAAGACTTTTGCGATTCCCATGGTGCATGTCTCTGTAAACCGCGCTTCAAAGGAAAATTTTGTACCCAATGTCAGGATGATTTCTATCTTGACCGATCAAGTGGCGATTGTGAATATTGTCAATGTTCTTTTCGGGGAAGTCTGTCTGGAAATTGTTCTGCTAGTGGTGTTTGCTCTTGTAAACCGGGTTGGAGTGGACCAAAATGCGAAACAGAAACCGAACCACCTCAAGATTGTGATTCATGTTCCTCGGTAAACTCTTTCAAATCAATTTATCTTTTCTTTAGTAGAGTAAATATTCTTGGTGATCATATTTATTTTGGTGCTTTTAAGCTCTGCGAAAAATGAAATTTTACTCAACATTAATTTTAGTCGGATCGAACAAGTGGAAAAGTTTGTGGCTCTGATAGAAGATTTTATAGTTCGATTTGTGCTTTGAAACAGATTCATTGTCGACTTTCACCAAAAGGACAGATGCCATATGCTATGTCAAATCAACATTGTCAACAATCTGGTGATGATTCGCCAATAATAAGAACAACCCAAGAACCACAGGGAACAGTTGTACCACCAGTGGTGACAAGGACAACAGAACGAACAGTTATCACAACAGTGATTTCATCAACGCCACAACCATCCCGCGCGACCCCCACAGTTACAACTATACAGACAACAATGGAAACTTATAGCGGCTCTGGTGATGGATCTGACTGTCCTTTCGATGAAGAGTGCGATGACTCATTTATATTTCCCAACAATTATGACCAGAAAGAGCATTCGAATGATGGTTATTTAATCAGCACCGATGATGAGGATATTAAAGGTTCACCATATATTTATGACTCGCGTGAACCAGCAAGAAGACCGATAATGGAAACGAAAAATATGTACGAAGATCTTCCAAGCTATGAAATCAAATTGTACGTTACCGAAAATGTGCAAGGCGAGCAGCTGCTTGAAAGTGTTTCCGATGATGTTAAACGAATTTTCCAATCAATGATTCCCAACATCCGAGAGGTACGTTTTGAAATTAAATTCTAAGATCACGTTTAATAAAATCTTTTAGATTCAAGTGGATAATGTAACCCGATCTTCCGATCACATCACTGCTGTCTTAAAAACAGTTCCAGTTCAACAACCAGAAATTTTAAAATCCCGATATAATGAATGGATCGAACAGGGGGAACCAGGTAAATGAAATATCATTTGACTAATCAAAAACTTTGATTTTAGCAATTGCTGATCGAATTGAAATTGGAAAGTCTTTTTGGTTTGGTGGATCATCATATGCTAAATATAATTTTGTTAATAGTTTTCCTATAAGAAAAACATTCGAACTCAGTATCCGATTAAGAATAAGAACAACTGAACCTGATGGACTTATTTTATGGATCGGTAGGCTATAAATGAAATTAAGAAAACCGCGATTTCCTAGCTTTTACCGGCCTTGTGTTAATCACGTGTTTTAGGACCTGATGCTGATTCTTTCAATGGTGTGAGATCAAAAGAGTCTCCTTCACTTATTTTGGCAGTTCGTTCCGGTATGCTCGAGCTAACCTGTGGACTAGAAACAATAAAACAGGAACATTGATCAGATTAAGTTTTAAGTTGCCCGTCCGCCGAAAAGACGTCTGTCGTCCTTCTGAGGAATTGAGACTGTTCCAGTTACCGTTATTCAAATTACATTAATGGTTTTTATGGCTTCAATTTGATCAATTGAAAAACAGGAACCGGAGACAGTAACCGATAATGAATGGCATACAATCGATATAAGATTCAACCGTGGCTCGATATCATTTACCCTCGATGATGGTTTTAACAATTATGTAAGACATAATTTTTAGTTTATCAGTGGTTAATTTGTACCACAAACTAATCGGTTCAGCAACCAATTAATCGTCGTTTTACCGCATAACAATGGTTATTACCTTGGAAGATTATTATTATTGAATATTTAAGGCCTATTCTGAAGTGAATGAAGTTAATGTTGTTCAATTCTATTTGGGTGGTGTTCCAGAATCAGTTGAACCAGAAATCTTATCGCAATTAAACTTACATAAGGGTTTCACAGGGTGTATTCTGATGAATTATGCGGTAACCAGCCAGCTAACCGGACAATACCAGGTTTGTCATCTTTCCATGCGAAATCTGCTAAGTTGAAAACCAAAGTTCAGAGTCTAAATCATAAACATTTAGGCAAATATCCTGAAAGCGCGAAATCGACGTTTTTGTAATGGTCAAAGTGCATGTCAATTGAATCCTTGTGGCTCGCAAGGTGAAATGGAGATCAATGAGGGCCAATGTCATGAATTCGGTTCAGCCGTATTACCAGACGAGCGGCTGTGCCTTCATAATGACAACATCGAAAATAATCCAGATATGAAGTTTAATGGATTTGCGTAAGTGATATAAATATTAATTCGACATCGCATAAATCCCATGTCAAAATTGTCATATCAGATTTAAATTGTCTTTCAATTTTGCTGATAGTCTATCAGTGATAGATGTAACCATGCCTCCACGCATCCGTCCACATATGACAGAATCCTAGCGTCCGGGTCCGCCCGCGTCCATGAGGTGGACGTTCGGAGCTAAAATTTTCGTCCGTCCTCGATGTAAAAAATAAGGTTTTTTGCGTGTTAAAATGCTTTATTTAGATATGCGGTACTACCAACAAAACGATTAGACAAATTCGAAATGAAGTTCACCACACCAGAACGATTGAAAGATTATATTCTGTTGCACATTGAAGACGATTTGATTATTTTTGTTCAAAATGGATACGTTGTAGTCGATGTTAATAACGATGGTGTTTTCAGCTTGGTAAGTCTTAAGTTTACTTTGGGCTATTTAGACTATGATTGAATCATTAGAAAGTCTATTTTTCGGATTAAATTGCCGATTAAATGGCGGCCTGCTTGTTATTGCTCCGGAAATGTCTGACCAGTAATTTTACCAGTGGTTTAACCAATGACTCGAGAATTTAACCGCGGTTAATAAAACAATTTAGGTCCACAAATCAAAATTGCCTCTAAATACTACAAAGGATACAACGATAGAATTAACATTCACAAAGAACGAGCTTAAAATAAATTATTGTCAAGAATCATGTGGTCGAAAAATTGGCGATCAAATAGATGTCTTCAAAAAACCCGAAAATAAAAATATATTTATCGGTAAACTGCACGAGACTGTATTCCATGTAGCTCCAGAGCGATTAAGAATGCTTTCGGGTTTTAATTCTATTATAACCAGTGTAAAAGTAAATGGCGAAAAGAAAAACCTTTGGCGCGAAGCTTCCCTGATGAGGTGAGAGTTTGGTAACAATGTTAAGATCGGTTTTAGCTCCTCGATGACCGGAAATGAATTCTGATTCCTTTATTAAGACTGGTTTCGGCAATTAAAATCAACCCAGGTGAATACAGTGGTAGAATCAGTGGCGATGACACTATTGACAAGTGGTATAAGTTTGAACGACCAAATACTTACTTCAATCAAATCAAAGAACAAGTGAAGCAACATGTAAGTGGACTAGAAAATTTTGAGTCTCTTGACCAACCCCTCATATCACTTTGAAAATCCTTATATAAGCTTGAAAAGTAGCTTAACCGCGAAATGTTTAGGATGAGATGACCATCAAGCTGAATTTTAAAACAACATCAACTCATGGGTCGTTGGTGTACATGTCAAATAACCAATTTACGGATTTCATTCATATCTCAATACGTGATGGTTATGTTTTCCTTAATTTTATGCTCGATAATGAAGAACTCGAGCTAGATCTTTATTACAATCAAGCTGATGGAACTGAACATACACTCGAGGTAAGTTATCTACTTGTTCTCATTTAACAGTCACCCTACGAACTGGCCATTCTATAGCCAAAGATATTGAAAAACGACTTTCAAGGCGCAAGATATCTTTGGAGCTCGAAAATCGCCCAAAGGACTCCCTTTGAAATTTTACTTCGCATCTTTTGGTAATGTAAAAGTAAACCGGAAATAAAAATTTCAAAATTTCGTGCACCGGAAGAGAGCCGGAAATAAAAATTTTTGTTTACTTAGTTGAAATTTTTCTGATTTAAAGAATTAACATTAATTTCAGTTTACAATGCAAAACGACTTGCGAGAAAATTATAAATTATTGGAAATAAAAATCGATGGAAATCAGGATTATGTTCAAGATATCATCTGGACAGTTGCTCCATTAAAATCAAATGGACTTCTTTATATTGGTGGAAAACCAGAGACAAATGATGCACTTGTCGAAGGTTTCGATGGCTGTATGTCGAGTATTTTCATTGATTCGAAGCCGCTAAGGAGGGTTTTCAAAATGAATAATGTCCTCTTCTAGAAAATTCACTAGTTTTGTCCAGTTTTTGGCGCTAAAATGATTTAAAACCCAAAATAGGATCACAGCAGATGCTAAACATTTTGATGAAATGAATTCCGAATGTAGAATTCGAACAGAATCATACTCAGAACATTGAGAATGCCTTGACCTACGCATATATTCGGACAAACCTACGCATACAGCAGCATTACGTTATTCAGAGCCCAGATACAGCAGATGTAACAGTTCAAAAGAGCCGCTAAGTACTTCATTACGGTCACAATTTATTTATCGTTACTTTTGGCTTATTCAGGAGAGCAACCTACATAAACTCGTAGGGTTCTGATAAGTCGGCAAATAGAATCCCTATTTCTGTCATAGTCCACTGAGTCATTAATCCTATTTGCACTTCATAAGAAATTGTGACCATAGCTTATTCAAAATTTTTAATGTGACTACCCGTATTCGTAAACCCAAAAAGTGGTTTGGCGGATTCTTGACCTCAATATATTTATAACCTGTAATTCTTTGTGTACAAATCTGTACAAAAATGTATATCCTGCCTTCTTTCTATACTTCCTTGGATACGTACTCATCAACTACGCCGATAATAAAACTGCGCAAACATCAAAAAATTCGAATCGTTTCTGGAAATTTTAGATTAGCTTGATTTCATATATTTTGGAAACAATTTATACAGTAATAAGAGAAAAAGTGTGCACGACATATGGTGGCAGCCTAAGACATGACATAAATCGCAGTGGAATGTATTGAATGAATTCGGAGAGTCTCCAAATAAGAACATTTGAAAGAACTGATTCCGAGAGTCTGGATGAAGGTCGGACACAAATCACCGGTTTGATTTTAGTCCGTGGAGATGGACTGTCCGTAATTTAAAGAGTCTAATTTGGTTATCCGAACAAATCCATTTGACCTCGGACGGGACCAAGCCTTGAACCGGACCAGGGTCAAGCGGACCTGCTCGTTTCATGGTAACAAAGACAATAACTTAAAACTGTGATTTGTCCGCAACTGTTGTCCGTATAATTGGCACATGTAGCGGACAATTGTGAATGTGATAAAGCAGTTAGAGGCGCAATGGTTCTTTGTACAGAATGACGCAGTTTGGGCTCGCTATGCATTGGCGGCACGGAGATAGAAATCATTTTTCTATTTCCGTTTTCAGCAATTTTCCTGCAGACTGACTTCCATAGCTTCCATCGAATCAGCTTCACTTGCAACTGGATCGATGTCGACTTCAGTGAGTCCTTTTGCAACCTAAATTATTAAAATCAGCGCTAAAATTGGACTGTGGCTTGTCCGAGGTTTGGCTTGGTCCAGGATAAAGTGGATCGGTTCAAAAAGTACCTCAAAGAAGTTTTCGTGCGAGTATTTATCGTAAATTGTTTTTAGCTTTCTTCTTGGAGCCTTTGCGACGAGATTATTCAGCTGAACGACCAAATTGATCAGCTCGGATCGCTCATATGATGTGTGGAATACCAGTGAATCATTCTAAAAAAGTAATTGAGTTGGCGCATTTTTTAAAATTATTGATTTGGCATCATTTCAAACAGTTATATAACCCTTACCCAGTCAAGATTAAAGTGAAGTAGTGACCAGAGAAAGGCCGCTGACGCCATTTTTGATGCGGGAACTGAAACAAATTGGTACTCCATTAGACTCAATTCGAGAACATATCTTGCCAATGTGAGCTAAATAATTCAAATAGTTATGAAAGAAAGTTTTAAAAGGAAATCCTCACCTGTGGCATTGTGAATTTCATTGCTTTAGCATATCTTCTAAGGAAAAGGTATGAAACTGGCAGGTTGATGTCAAAATTCAGAGCAGTGATCAGTTTCATTTCGGTTTCAAGGAATTGTTCCCGTGAGTATGCTTCATCGCAGACGAAGACAAGATCATCAAGATATGGTGGATATCGCTCCTAAAATCAAATTTCATGATTTCCGCAATTATTGATTATTTGATATGCAAACACAACTCACATAAAACTTGCTCGATAAGAGAATGGCAGTGGCTCCGATTAATTGCATTTCGTCTCTTCTAACGTCTCTTTTGGACATGTAAAGATCGGTCATTACCACAGCAAGGTAAAGTGTCTCATGTGCCAATTGAAAGCTTTCTTGCATCTAAATTCAAAGGTTAACTTAGATCATTATTCTTGGGGTATGAATCAAACCGTATGATTCTCAAGGTTTCAAAACCTTTATGCTATATCCGGGCAAAACTATGAGATAATTGATAGATTACATGGGTATATATTTAGGTCAGTTACCTCAACAAGCCAATCGACTAGAACTTGGCGCATTTTCTCGTTGATTTCTTTTTGGTTATCAAGATATGGTTGGATGGGTTGAGCAGCTTCTCGAGCGCGAAAATATTCAAAAGCAACAAATGCATAGTTTGGGACTTCATTTGGGTCTGAATAAAATTGTTATCTTATGTCAACAGGTCATAAGAGGACAGAAGAGGTTAAAAGGGTCAAATCATCGACCGTTAAATGTGTGTGGACCTGTTCACGACATCGGTCGACGTACAACTTGGTCATGAAACCTATAAAAAATAATAAACCATTTTCGTCGTCGAGTTGAGCTGCTTTTTCTCTAAGGGCTTTTCGTCTAGCCGTCAATGTGATATTGAATGGATCTGCTAGAACTGGTTCTTTTACCCATTTGTGGACATATTCATCTTTGGTCTCTTTTACCGGTTCCTCGTAAACAACAGTTTGCTTCTTTTTTTCTCGGACAGTACGAGATATTTTCTTTTTCAGTATATTTGTATCGCTGGGACCATTACCCAATCCAACCTTGGAATTTCGGTTACAGACTTCATTAACAATTATGGCGAGTCTATCCCGCTCCATTTCTCTTTTGAAAAATGGCCAAAAATAATTTTCTCTAGACTTTCAGCGATTCTTATAATTCTAATTTTGGCGCATTTTTCAGGATCAGCATGAGTCAGACCATAACAATTTATGATTGATTCAGTGCGACAAGAGAGTTATAAAATTTACACATATATTGTTAGACTGTACTTACATTTTGCAGATTTCCGAATGCTACACGATTTGACCGTGTGAGAATACCATTTTGTGTTTCCATTTTCTTCGCCTAGGATTAAATAAAAATCACTATGAACACCCTAATGTAAAATTTTTGGGTCGGTTCAGGCTTGAAATTTTGGATGAAAAAATGGGTTTCGATTTTTTAATTTTTAGTTTTGTTCTCGTTTCAATTAAATTTCAAATGCGATATTTTCAGATTAGTTATTTAGTTTGCCGCTCAAAAACGACTGACCAATGGGAGGCTAGCATTTAGTTATAGCGTGGGACGCCTTGGGAGGTAAGCCAATCAGATGAGAGCATTTTTTAATTGATGTTGGGAAAAAATAGATTGCTCGAGTGGGGAAGGAGGAAGTCGGCTCTGAAGTTTAAAAAATTCTTTCAATGTAAATACAAAAACCAATAAACGTTCCAAGTCGTAAAAATAGAAAAGGTGGACCGGAAATAACAAATTAAATATAGGTGTGCGCTGAAATGCACATTTTTCAACGTAATGCATAATTTTTGGTAAATTTGACAAAACTCAAAGTCAAAATCGAATAATATTATACCGGTATAATATGGCGAATAGACTTATCATATAATATTATGCGTGCTGATATTATAGCCTTATACTAACCAAATTCTCTGACTGTTTATTCGTTGCCAAAATGCATTTAGGTTAACATTTAAGGTATCAGTTCTAGAAATGATTCTTACCTTGTAAATCATATTCTCCCCTTGGAATTCGATTGGCTGCGAGTTTGGTTGTGAACTGTCAGTACTGGATTGTGACATTTTCCGATGTTTTGTCAAATTGATGATTTAAACCTTCTACTTTTTATATCGTTCTAGAATGTATTTCTCTCCTAGGCGTTTCTTGATTTTTAAATAATGTGAGGGGT
The DNA here is from genome assembly GCA_004367895.1 of Oikopleura longicauda. NCBI lineage: Eukaryota > Metazoa > Chordata > Appendicularia > Copelata > Oikopleuridae > Oikopleura > Oikopleura longicauda. Next base: position 24,984 of record SCLD01102192.1, read on the forward strand.
TGCTCACACGCGCACTCTCTGTCTCATCGTTACGGATTTAGACCGAACCATAATGAGAATAATCTGATATTTGTTCTTTCTAAGCTATTCTATTAGGCCAATACGATGATTTTGGACGTCGATATTGAATATTTAACAGCTGTTGACCCTTGGAAAATCATACTTTTCTCATAATCACACATTCAGAAAACAAATACATTTGGCGCAGGTCATTTGTCGGTTATGCACAAATTGTGTTCTTTCACGGTGAAAATTTTATTCCAAACTAAGACTAAATTGCCAAAAACTATAATAAGTTTCAACAATCATATTCGGCCCTATCTTAATAGCGGTACAGATTTTGTACTACAGAATAGAAATTATTGAAAATACCGGTTTCAAAGGTAAGCTCTTTACAGCCGTTTATCAGGAAGACTAAAAATAAAACTGATCCAGCCACGATTTTGATTTGATAGGAATTTCAAAATTTAAATCGCTAACGGAAATCCGAAATCGAACAGAAGTTCGAGCCAGCTAGCATGGGTTGGCTAAATCATCCCGCGGTGAAATCACGGAAAGAATCAATAATAACCTTCCTCCAGCCTATAATTCACATATCCTACGAGACGATCATTGCCAACCGTGAATTATCTAAATTAATATCTTGATTCGCGCTATTTAAGACCATTTGAAAAGAAACGTCATCATGAAAACTATTTATGATGTCCAACATAAACTAAAATATGAAGGCTAATTGAACTGCCTATTTGACAACAACGCATGTGAAGATCTCAATAGACGACCCTTTCTGTGATGTTTGTGATGCATTTTTCAAATAATCTCGAACAAAGGTTAGTTAAGGTTTCTTTGATCCAAAGCGTCCTGGGAAAGTATTTGAAATCAGCAGAATCTTGAGCGCTGAATCCACGCAGCTAAAAGTTCTACGGGTACCATAAAACTTAATGATATTCATATAAAATGATTTTCGGAATATGGCGACCATAATATGATCTCTATATGGAATAGAAACTGAATAAAAACATTTTCGTATGTTCGTTGTCCAACTCTTGATAAACACACTCTGATGTCTTGAAGTTTTTGGTCATATACTCAATGGTCATTATTTCATTATGAACCATAAATTATGTACTTAACCATAATGTATGCAACCGTAAAATGTGTTTTTTAAAATTTTTATTTCCACATTCCAATCGTTCTAGAGAACGATATTGATTCATCATTCCCATCAGTGATGGCCCATCACCAGTCTTCTGTACAAATAAATTAAGGTTTAACGCATCCATATGCGTGAACAAGTCGCGAAATCTACATAAAATTGTTCGCGATCGTTAACGTTAAGTTGGCTGCACAGTAAAAATGTAATATTCACTATAGAATGAATTCTATAGTAGCAAAGGTTATTCACAAGTGAATTTTAAAAATTTGGTCAATGTTCGACTTCAATAATCATCTGGTCTTCACTTGTTGACGATTTTGTTTCTCGTTTTGGCACCAAAATATTTTGCTGTCGGAGATGATTGCTCAATGAGGCTTGAACTTTTTGCAATTGAACTGCTTGCTGTGCTGCTCGAAGATTTTGTTGAAGAAGACTGGATGTTCCAATCACCAATCCGTTTTGAATTGAACTATTTGTTTTTTCTGCTGGTTTAAATTTCAATTCTGAATCTCCGTTGACTCCATTTACTCCTCTCAAATATGAAGGAAATTGTAAATCATTCACAAGAGTTGGTCTCTCATTCATTACCACTCTAGTATTTCCATTTCGTGGGGGAGGTTCAACAGTAATACCAGGAAATGATCCACTGACACGGTCACTCCTTTCTCCTCCATTTGCAATGTTTTGTACAAATCTCAACTGGTTATCCAGCTGATTGTTGCCAAATTGATGCCCCGATGTACTCTTGAGCATATGAAACTCGCGTTGTGATTGGGTAAATCTCAAGAAATTGTGAACATCGCGATTGTGAAGGTATTGAGCGTGGTTGTCGAGATCATTTGTAAGCTGATAAATGTACAAATCTAAATTGAAAAGCGGACTTTTTTCCATTGAGGGATCTTTAATCGGATGATTTTTTAATTTCTATCATACTGCCAGAATATAAAAATGTTCTTTGACAGTATTTGAGTCATATAATATGAGTCATATTATATGACTTATTTGATATGACTGAATGTAGCGATCCGATTCCTAAAGCGAATTTAGTTTTGAGTTTGATGACGCTTTTTCCTTGTGAACCATCAATATTGTAAACTTTTTGTTGTTGATAGGGATATGCTCTTGGTTTTGGGCAAACAACTTTTGCGCCACGGCCGGGATTCTGTTGAACATTTATGGTCTTTGTAACGACGAAATCTTCTACACCTTCACCAGTTAACTTCATTCGAAGACACATATTTTGTTTCTTGTCACTAAAACTGGACTTTTGGCAGAGTGTCCAACAATTAAAATACATCTGAAACAAATTATAAATAGTGAATTCAAATATTAAAAGCTGGACCGTATATATATTATCAGGCTTTATTATCATTATCAGCCTATATATTAGGTATGAATTACCTGAAAATTGATAAAGTCGTCATCAATGTTTGATATATTGAACTTAAATGAATCAAAACTTTCGGTAACAAGTTCGTCGACGGGTATTTTTGGATTTGTGGCAAAGACATTAAAAAACGTTTTGCAATTGAATTCGTTGCGGTGATTTTCACATGGCAAAATCTTTGTGTTGCGTATATCATGTTCCGGCGCTTAAACTAAGTTGAGTACGATTGTTAAAAATCCTGAAATCCTAAAGTCTTTAGGCTCTAAAGACGGAGTCTGCCATTTCAAATAATTTCCTCCTACAAATTGTTGGCACATTCATAAATTGGAATTCAAAATAATTCATGAATCATTATATATAAAGCTCAAACTTGCCTCCAAAAGCTCATTTCGATCTTTTTGAAATCACGAGCAACTTGATTTATGATTTTGAGTTTTATAAATGTACGATTGAAACAGAGATAAAGAAAATAAGTCACTCGATGGGACTAACCTGTTATATAGAACTCGACATGTGTATGACCAAGATGAATTGGTGGCTTCTCCAGATCCATTATTATTAGCTCTTTGGGTATCTGACCAGGTAAACATACTTTTCTTGACTTCATATAATATGTATTTAGCTCGGCATTGAAGAAGCAAAGACCTTGGTTGACTGCTCGTTCGTCGACTTTGAAATGAAGCTGGTATTGCATGAGATTATTATTGTCAGCTCCAGGTTGAACATGTCCATAACGTGCTCGGAGCCTTTTCGCCCTTGCTAATTGCTCTTCTGTGAGGTTTTCAGATGCATAGCCTTTTTCGGCTACGTTCAAATCAATCTGCTCGTTTGTTCTTTTTCTTACTTTTTGCATGGACAACGGTGGACTTGTTGAACTACTAATCGGAGATCCTAAAATTCAATGATACAAAAATGTTAAAAAGGGTATACGGTGCGATTAGTAGTACGCCAATGTATGCCCACTTTTACCATTTAGCTTCTATAGATTGCAAAGACTTTATTAAGCAAAGACTATATTATATTATCATTTATATGGGGCATTTAATATGACGTATATAATATGGGTCATATGATGATGGTTGTTGTCTATATCATAATAATGAGTTTGTTTGACATTTCGACATAGAACATGACATGTGTTCCAAGACTAGAATACAGTAAAGACGAAATAGTGTAAATATAAGTGTGTTAACCTTGATAGTCTTCAAGCCTTTAGAAACACATGCTTTCTGTTCTCATGATCCAAGCCGAAAAATGAATTATACATACCGTGCGAGTCACTTTGGAAGTTTATTTCTATTGTTGGGCTTAAAGCAAGGTTTGTGTTTGTCCCATCAAGTTGCCGTTCGGGATGGCGATATGGATATCCAATAGGAACGGTGGAATCGGTCCGCTCAATATGCTCGATTCTGATACTTTCTTCAGTTTTAATTTCTTTAATCGGGACAGCTTTTGGCAAGAGTAGCTGAAACGTTTGTTGTAGATTAACCTTTAAACTAAATGAACCTATTCCAGGTTCTCTGTTTATTTTGAAATGTACTGTTAACATACCCCGGTGTCCGCCCGTCTGTATAATTTCGAAATTTTTAATAGTTCGTTTCTACGAGGTCAACTACGTCGTAATGTAAATAAGAATACAAACACAAAATATTCTAACTTGGCTGCCAGTCATGAGAAATTAATCTGGTATTATGGCGTTCTATACTAGAGCTTAGATTGGACATAAAACACAAATTTTTGTTTGGAAGTTGTTGAATATGATCCATATAATATGGACCATATTATATGGCTCATGCTAAATTGACAATGGCGTATGGATAGGGCTCATCTGGAAACCAACAAAGAAAATTGTAAAATATTACCTGGGTAATGTTTCCAGACGAAAGTCTTGAATTGTGAATCAGCCTAGACTTTTTCTGTTCAAGTCGTTTTGGTTCCAATTTATTCTCTTCTTTAACTTCTGGTGACAATTTCTTCAATTTCTTCGGTGATGTGTTCGGACTCGATTTAAGGAAATCGCTTCTCGTTAGTTTAATTTCCAAGGTCGAGTCATTGCTGGATATCAGTTCTGTCAGAATTTGATTTATCAAGTTTTGCGTCGGAACAGTTCGGAAAACCGTATGATTTAAATTATTATGAAGTGCAAAATGGAACTCTTCTGTTACTTTAAACTCACAGTTCGTGTGCTGGCATTTCAACATTTCTAAAAAAATATTTTTCGTAATTAATACTGTGAGAATTTTACTCAAAACCTGATTTTCAGAGTTATTATAATCTCTTGTGAGTCTGAATGATTATGGGACACGGCCGTGAAAATACTGAAATATTCACATTTTATGACCGTGCCATGTCTCTTAGGTTTTAATGAAAAGATAAATCAATATCTATCATTGGTAACAATAAAACGCTGTAGTTTTTCGTAATCATCTTTACGATTTACACAGTTATTGTCTGAAAGTACCTCCTTTCACCACTTGAAAAAACCAGAAAATACCACGAACTACTACTCACATGATAAACTAATCTCTTTTTGATTCAATCTCAAATTCTTGTACGGGTAATTTTATTTTTAAAGCGCAACTAGAAAAATATGCTCCAATATTTCAATTAGCCAAGAACCGCTTAATGATACATTGAAAACCAAAAGGTTAAAGTTGTTTTAATGATCAAAACCGTGTTCAATACTCTTTGATTTCTTTTAAATGCGTTTTTTTCTATTTTACAACTCACAATTCCCAACAAAATTTTCAGAGAATTTCGATTCCAAAAGTTTTGTTCGCCTGTCTCGGTCCCTTCTGACACCAGTTTTCTTACTCGTGAAATTTTCAATTCTAATTATCATTAACTCTGTCATCCTAAATAATGATCATCCTAAAAAATCTTAAACTGGCCTTTTTCGACAATCTATAATCTCTGAAAAATATTACAAAATACACAAACCAACGCTTGAATGTATCTGAACGAAGTCAGTGTAAACTTTGCGAATTCAAGTATTTACACATTGAATTGCAATATTTGCGTAAAATTCTTCTGTCGCTTCGTATATACCTGGGACACGTGATTCAATATTTATACTGTCCGTTATGAAAATTTCGAATATCTTCGTGCATTACTCAAGTTCTCATTCAACCGTCCACAGTGATACCTTGGAAGGAACAAGAAGAGACAATTGTGAATAATATTGCAGTAACGAAAGCCTCATATAAAACTATTTGTTTGACAAATAAATTTCACCGAGTTTGCAAATTAACTTTGTTAATTATTATTATTATACTTTATTGAGTACTTTATCGGAATTTCTGTTGCAGTTCGTTTTATGCCTCGCCCGCCTCTGTCGGCTCCTTGCCCTGGCTTCGCTTTTCGCAGATTCAGGTTGTGGTAGCTTTCCGGCTCAAGTATAATAATTTCTGAGAGAGATAAAGTCTAAATTTACAGTTTTTATCAGATGTGGTAATTCCTTTTCATTCGGATACAATTCCTGAAACTATTTTAGAATTCCCACATTCTGATCTGTTACTGAATATATGCATCTGAATACTAAATCTTTGTTTAGTTATCCAGATGTTTTACTTACTTTCTGATGGCACAGTGAGGGTTCTAACGGTTAGATAGGTAGGGTGATAAGGGGTAGGGTTTTGAAATGAGAAAAAAATCTCTGAAAATCTCTGAAAATTATCCTGTGACGACGGGCTTGTTGGCAAAGCTGAATATTTCAGCGAAGACTTCTGATGGCCGTTCCACCGTTCCCAATCTGATTGAGCTCTTTGATCTCATTCTGAAGAAGGATTCCGAGACTTACGAATTTTGTAAGTAATTCTGTCTCGGTTTTAGTCTTCTTATCCCTTTCCTTATACTTTTTCACTCGAATTCTTGTTCGAAATGGTCTCTGATTGTTTGGATCTTGATTTTGCT
>SCLD01102203.1:0-10072 GCA_004367895.1 Oikopleura longicauda
ATATTATTTAAAACAAGACTGGTATTACTGCACCACCAAGTTCATGGCTAGTATCCGTGATGCAGTCTCACCACTCACCATCATCAATATAATAAATAATAATATTAAAAAGTAATCACATTCGAGGGATGTCATCATCCATTGCGTATTTTATGTCGTGGTTTGATTTCGCCAATCGGAGAGCTGATTGGAATGGATGCATGGATGGATTTCTTTAGGTTAGGGACATACGATTTTTGATGCCTATGAAATCGAACACAATTCGTTAAACTCGCTTCTAAAATCGAATTCGGTAGAGTCAAATACTTGAAACAATCGACTTCTAGAACAAACTTTTAGGATTCGATTTTAAACACTAGGAGTAATCGAGAAGTTATCGAGTTTTTTCAAAGACATAAGCTTTTTAATAGGTGTAGATGAATATTTAATTTAAATCCATATGGTTAATACAACAGAATACTGATGTACACCCTATTTTAAAATATCGAAAATCAATAAAAAGTCCCTACTAAGCCAGTTCAGAGATTCTGACTTTTCAAATTATGAAAATAATCTTGGCAAAGATCAAGGTAATCATCACAATTAACAGTAATACTCAGACATTTCTTCGAAAAAAAAACAAAGTTCGAGAAATCTCATTAGAATACAGTGTAAGCCTGGACGCCAAATTTGGCAATGTAGAATTGAACACAGTCGGGTATTTTCAAATTTTCAAGGGGGTTAATCAACGGGTCACACTCTAAAACGTCATTTTTTTTTCGCAAAATAAAGTCAGAGTCGCCCTATTATTTATCATTAAAAAATAAAATAATACTTACTATATTTTATACTAAAACTGGTTTTTAGACGATGCATTTCTTTCATTATTAACCAATCGACCAGTTTCTGAGCTTTCATTAGCCCAAATACGAAACTCGCTTCAGGTAGGGTTTCAAAGTGATATTCGCTCTCATTGCGTTATCAATGATAACTTATCATTGCAATTATGTTTGGCTGGGAGCATTCTTAATTTAAAAACCTTGAAACAGTTGGAAACGTCATGGTCAAATCATTCATCCCTATCGAACAAAATTCGACTGATTTTAAATGGAACGAGATACGAACATGTTCTATCAAATAAACTCGCTCATGTTCCGTGTGAAGAGCCCAATTTAGACGTATATCGAAGTTATGAATTATGTAAAGAATTGTTGGACAGGATCCATGATAACGGTTCAATAACTCAAAGGTATACTATATATATAATAACTGTAATTAGGTTTTGATCATATATAAGATGAATTCCCTGAGAAATAGGTTATGCCCAGTAAAACACTGCAACACCTTAAAATAAGAGTGTTTGTGGTGTACAGTTTGCCACACATGATATCTTTGAATAAAGCCTTGATAAATATTAAATATATATGTAATATTATTATATCAGTGAGATGAATTTGGTATGGCATACATATTATCATCATTGGAATCGGCTATTATGGGACAATCTCGATCATGATAGACTTATTCATCCCTTGGAACGATGGGATTGTCGTGCTCTAGCGCCACATGCGTTTGATTTCAATTCTGATTTGGCGAATATGTTTATTAAAGAGAATTACGGTTATGTAACTGAAAATGATGGGACTGCAATTTTCAAAGAAGAAAGAGGGAAACAACTGATTTATCTGCTCATGCATTCAAATCAACTTGACAGTTTTACTCAGATGGTTGTTGCTTTTATGTCCGATGATTCGATTATATTTTACAAAAGATTTCCTTTGCTCGATCAACTTACACAAGGAACGATTTACATTCTTAAAAGAGAAATACACCTTTTCTACTTTAAGAACCGTGAGTTATCCTAAAGAGTGAAAGTGGACGGAGTTTCTTTAGACGAATTGGGCGGTAAAAAGACCGGTCGCTTTATTTGAGCACCATTTCAAAATGGGTTGTCCACTTTACCGGGTCAGAAATAGTCTAAATAGCTCCATCGTACCCTTAAATTTTGTTTCTGAAAAGTTGAAGATTAAAATCAGATTTTTTTTCTTCAGAGGGTAAGTCGCTTAATAAGTTGTAAACTCTTCAAAGAACTTAAATGTAAACTTGTTCTTCGATTTTTGGATCATTCAGAAGGAAAAATATCTTCAAACGCATTATTCTTCATCGTTCGACTTTTGAATAAGTCTATTTTTGAGAGAGATAATAGATGTGGATCAGTTTATCATCATTTTTCAAAGTTGGAAAAGCACAAAATCTTCATTACTGCTGCTCAAATGTTTAAACCATTGAAAACAACTCGATACAACAATTCAGTTTGGAATAATTCTTCCATTATAGTGCCCATGATATGGGCACTAGCTGCTAAAACGGCAAACTCAAAATGCTTTATACCTTCAATTTTAAGCCACACTGCCCTTCAGAAGCCATATCCTTCCTGTTGTCATTTAATTGACAAAAACTATAGCTCGTGTTCCTATATTGGCAATTGCCTCTCAAATCTAATCCAACTTGAATCATATCAATCAAAGTTTAAATGCCCAAATCTATTCTGTAACCATTCCACTGGTGATCTAAATGGTGAAGTTTAAAGTTAATGATTTTGATGATTGCAACCACATTCGACTTTTTCGCGTTTTTTGTGTGTCATTTCCGCCTTTTTCACTAGGGTTGTAAAAGTCATCACTTTTTTGGAGCGAAAATCCAAGAAAGTAACTCGCGACAAAGCCGAGTTTAGTTGCGATTTGACCTTTAAGTAGCTTTTTATTAGGTTGATGTTATAACTGAAAAAGTTATTAGCCTAATGGAACTGTGATCTTAATGAAATGATATTAGTCTCAAGTGACTCCCAGAAACAAACAGCCTCACGCTCTGAATAATTCGAACATTTAGAAAGAGATGATTTCGGCTAGAAAAGATTTTCATCGAGCTTCGTACAGGTAATTATTTTCAACGTTAAAAGAAAAGTAACTTGTACTAAACGAATGTTATGGAATTCAAAAAATATTTTATGCAGTCGGGTTCGAAATCTTTTAGGAAAATATATTTTCGCGGTATTCCAACGCAAATTATTATAAGACTTAGTATTCTTAGATTTAAGTAGAACTGTTTTCCGTTTCTTTTTGCTTTTTGACCCCGATTGGGTCAATGCAGTTTTTTGACTCCAAAAAGATCAATTTAGTCTTCTCTGGGTCAAAAAGGAATTGATTCGATGTGAATGTATTCAGTTTCTGATTTAATATTAATTTAATACTATTGGTCATATTAAATTCTCCTTATAGTATCGCCGACTGTTTCGGACACATTTTTAAATGACTCTTTTTACTATGATCACGTGCTTAAGATAAGCATGGAATCTAATTACGAAGTTCAAAAATCAGACAAAGATATTCCAACCGGTAATAAATGTCTTGTCAACTTTGGCCTCTACCGAAAGCAGACCTCCTAGTTAAAATTATCAAAAAGTTTTAGTCCTCGTCCCGGGCGTTTTCCTTTTCGGACGTCCTAGGATTTCACGCCCGTCCGGTAGAGGCCTGCTCGTAACGTAACAAGTCGTATATAGTTGTATTATGTGTTTATTGAATGTTGTTTTCTCGATAAATCGATTTTCTTTGGTTAGAATGGGGATCTCGGCTCTCAATGGGCAAAGGCACACACACACATACTGAAAAAAGAGGGAATGGGAGGCTGAACTGTTTCCCTTTCGACCCAGAAAGTAGAGACCCCGATTAACAGAGAAACCGGCTCGAAATCCGTGATGTGAGACCCTGATGATTATTTCAGACGAGTTTGGAAGAAATCAAAATCGAGCTATTCCAGGACCAAAAAATCAGAATAGCTCTCGAGATGTAAGAGTTTATATAGCAAGATATGAATATAATCCGTATGAGGGACCAAACCCGTGTCCAGAAGTTGAATTATACTTACACGCAGGTAAGAATATAAACAAAAATGGGAAGGGAATCGTTTTTTTTACTCGCGGCAAAAACTGTGAAAACGGTTCTGGTACGTGATCGCGTCATCACTCTAAATTCTCAATCTTGAATCGTCATATTTTCAGTATAAATTATGTATTAACAGTTTCACGTCACACGAAAAGTTGTTTTTTTCCATTTCAATGTGGGGTTAATGTTTTTGTCCGAATTTAAATTCGAAATCCTGGTAAAATGTGATACAGATGCCAAAACAGGCTTTTCTTTGATACAAAATATCTTCCCCAATATTATTGAAATGGTCATTTTAGGTGAATATGTGTATGTTTCCGGTACGGCAGATCAAGATGGATTTTACATTGGTGAAACAACTGATGGCCGGCGTGGTTTGGTACCAGGAAATTATTTAGAACTCGTCCCAAATCTAAATGCACCACCTTATCGTATGCGGGATAATGAACTTCACGGTGGATCGCCCCTGACCGATTTAGCCAATCATAACAATCAAAGTCAAGGTCATGTGAGTGGTCACGTGGTTGGATCACATTCTCATGTTGGCATGCAACAACCATCCGTATCACCAATTCTATCCCGCTGTATGGAAATGTTTGAACTTGATGGGAAGGTCATTGTCCCATTTCCCCGTCAATTGAGAGTTGACAAGCGGTTAAGTCATTCGCTTTTAATTTCATGGCTCCCACCGAGATTATCTGGCGAGGAACGGATCATTTAGGCCTATTTAGAAAAATTACGCCCAAAATCTTGACCCTTTCGAGCCTTTAAGTCGACCTTGGGCTTTGCGGACCACATTTAGACTCTTTGGTCAACATTGGCATCGACGTTTTGGAGTGTCACTTTTAGAAAAAAACCATAAAGGCTTTTAGAAATGAGAAATGTACAGGAATTTGGTAAAAGTCAGAAATCTTTGTAATTTTCTGCTTTTTTACTTATTCATGTTGTTGGTAACCAAATGAATCCGGTTAAAGGAGCACGTACAAGAATATAGAATCGACGTCAATCATCAATTAAAGACGATTGTCGATGGAGAAAAAAGTTCAGCTGTTGTTGAAAACATTCATGAAGCTGGAACATATAGAATATCAGTATCAGCAGTTTTACAAGATGGTGTAAAGGTAGGGCATGATATTATTATTGAGTCGCATGATTACATCTGATAAACATCTAAGACGTTCTTATCATCAATGTACAGTTAAAATAAAACGGTATTAATACAATCGATTTTCGCCACTAGGGCTATAGTTATCGAATTTTGTTCGATTTTTAAAAATTAAAAAAAAAGATCATGCCAAATAAGTCGGATCCAGTACGATGTACAATTCTATATGGAAATGATTTAGGAATGTTTTCAAATTGATCAACCAAGTTTACTAATATAGGGGGTCGTGAAATAGAACTTCACACTTATATCATCGGTTCGATGATCAGATTCTCGATTGACTCAGAGTGCCATCTAGTTAGCACCAATTTGAAAACTATACTAAGGAGCACGAACAGCCCCAATAGCATTACGCCTTGAAGCAATCAGTTCGTTACATTGTGTCATAAGTTGGACACCGATAAATTCAAACTTTCGTCACAAGGTGTATGTTAACAATGCCGAACGAGAAATTCTTCCACCTGGCTTTTATATGACAAGAATAAATTCTCTGGAACCAGAACGAAATTACGTAATACAGGTCGAATCGATAGTTACAGTCGGAGCAGATGTACAGTCAACTTCAGAAAAAGCAATGATCAAAGTACGGACACGTCCGCCAGGGCCTCCAGAACCGCCTCAAAGTCCAATTTTGGAGGATGATCCAATGAATTCAAAACAAGTCTTGATTAGATGGCTACCAGTGACCTTGACCGGGCAACTTAATGGTACACAGATACGAGGCTATTGTGTCTATCAAAATGGCAAAAATATGGCAGAAGTATTGGACCCAGCAGGTGATAAAGTCAGCGTGTTACGAAGTCAAATTAAGGCTGGTTCAAAAATAACCGTAAGAACAATGACAATAGATGGAGAACTTTCAACAGATTCAGGTACAGTTGTTAAATACCATTTTTTGTTTGACATCACCGAATTCAGGACCAGCCAAACCAAATCAAATGAGTCATACATCGCAGCATATGAATCAACAACAGCGTAATAATGATCTAAATGCACTAAGAAGTAGTCACGTGATGCCTGGTTATGACCAACTTAATGATCCCACAGTTGGGGTCGGACAAAGCCGAAATAGAAGTTCGTTTCCCGGCGTTTTAGAATCAGATTATGATTCATTAACAGCTGCGCCGCCACCACATCTTGGTGGTCCCCAGCTTCCAAATGGGCCAAACTCATCGTTTGCTGATAATAGATTTAGTGGATATTCAAATAATCAAAGGCATCGTGTCAGATCAGGTGGGTTTTCAAAATGATGTTTTCAAAATTCCGCCCAAGCATTTTTTTTTGAAAACGTTGATTCATTTTGAAAACTTTTCTAAGCTGATTTTGAACCAGAAAATCAAGATTGGTTACGACATACAATCGATCGTATTGGTGTGAATCGTTCTGATTGGCCAAAATCAATGGATCGCCAACGGGCTCGTTCAATTCCACGAAAAATTCATTTTAATAGAGATTCTATTGGCTTCCTTGATACTTCTATTGATCCCATTCCACATGGTTTATCACCAGCAACAAATACATTACATAGACATTCATCCCGTGACCCATCAATGGTTTTTGATAGTCGGGGTCTTCAAACGGCTCATCCACATGCCCACGATCATTTTCTTCCAACTACAAATGGTCCAAACGGACCGGTCCCATCCAGTGGACCGGCCTCCAGAATGCCATTATCATATCATCATCGATTTTCAAAAGAAAATCCAAATATATTTGATAGATTAAGAGATGCTCAATTTTCTGATTATTCTGAATCTGGGTCTTTATCATCACTATCTTCCTGGGACAGGACCCGGGTACAAAAAAGAGGAACTGGACCGACACGGCCAAGACGGTCCGAAATGGATAAAAAAAGAGCCGGACGTCCACAAGTTCCTAAAAGAGCCATTTCTCTACCAGCTCAACAAACTAAAGAGGTACAATTTCTTAATCTTTGCATGAGTTTTGAGAAATTCCAAGGAAAATCAACCGGGGAAAGGTGAAACCAACCGGAATTTCTCAAAAGTCTTCCTGTAGAGCACAAGTTTGAAGCATGGCTAGAACTTAATTCCTCCCTATTATCCCGACTAATAGACGCACACCAACCACTCAGAGGATTCGACGTTCAAATAAACCTGCTAAAACATCAAGTTCATTATCGATGAATGACCTCAACTTTCATTCGGGACTTTCACAGGTAGCTAGATTGAAACTGAACCGGTACGTAACTGGTATGGTATCACCATTGACGTCAACCATTGCCGCACTAACGTCTTTATAATCTATTATGACATGTAACTTATATGTAACTTAAGCTTGCCATTTATCCAGGAGGTGGCGGTGGAGGAGTTAGTAATCGAGGTAGATCTCCTGAACTCCAACGACGTCAGCAACGAAATCGGGTAAGGAATCACCTTCCAGAATAGAATTTCTTTAACTTGACTCCGTCTAACCATTAGGAGTCGATTTATTGAATTTTTGTCGATTTTCATGTATCCCTCATTACTCCAAACTAAATCTGTTTTGAAACGCGGTAACAATCGGGAACAGTTTCCGTTACACCTCCTCAAAACTATTGATTAACTCGATGAATAGTTCTGATCAGGTCGTGATGAATCGATTGTTTTGGATCGTTCCAACTACATATTGAGGGTTACAATCATGAGCCGCTTTAAACTTAAGTTAATTGGTTGGCCCGTAACTCAATTATTGATTTCCAAAACATAATTTGATTTTGATTAGATGAAACGGTCTGGTTTACCTCGCTTATTTGTTGCATTATACGATTATGATCCAGTTACCCAGTCGCCAAATGAAGATGCCGCTGATGTAAGATAAGGGATCATCCATAATGAGGGTTAACTTGATTATTATTAGGTTGAATTGAGTTTCCGTGAGGGACAAGTTATTAAAGTCTATGGGGAAAAGGATGATGACGGATTCTTCAAGGTAAGTTTAAGACTTTTTTCCCGATAATAATATTTATTTCTCTAGGGTGCTATCAAAGGCGGTAAAAGAGGACTGGTCCCATGCAATATGATAGCACAAGTGGATGTACCAGATGGTGCAACGTTGGAGGCCCTATATGCAAGAGGATTTCTAAATTCAGACCCTAATTTAAATGTGCCCAAACAGCCTGAAAATAGTAGAAAGTCAAATGGAATGGAAAAAATCAAGAAAAGGTAATGAGCACTTTAGGTCTAATGTGTAACCCCCCAATAGTTATTTAAGTGATGATACAACCTATATTGCTGTATACGATTATAATCCAAGTGAATCGAGTCCAAATATCGACAAAGACGAGGAGCTCGTTTTACGTAAAGGAGATATTGTTAAAGTTTTGGGCGATCTTGATGATGACGGATTTTACTACGCCAAAGTGAATGGACGAAAAGGATATGTTCCATCTAACTATTTATCTAAATTAAAACATTCCACTTAAGGATGACTGTAAAATAAATTATTTAATCGAAATTGATCCATTTTCATTGTGCAGTTTGAGGGATATAAAGTTTGCCTACTTTTCTAGGGTGCTAGTTTGTCATCATACAGCGCTTTCGCTTGCACCAACCAGCTCTGCAATTTCAAAAATTAAGGTTTCGCGACAGAAATAGACTACTTCAATTGAGCTTGTAAGTTTAATTTGGTGCAGTTTACTTTTGACCTATTTAACAGTCACGATACGAAGCGAAAATTCCCCACGATAACTTAATCGATAAGACGTGGCGGTTCTGCGGCAGGCCTATTGATATCACTAATACTGAAAATAGTATAGAATCTTAGACTAAGATGGTTCGTGGGGTCGCAGAACTCAAAATGAGAAAAACTGGATATCGAATTTCGGGTTGATCCCCGCTATATAGAATTTTGAAATTTTCGGTTTTCAATAACATCTCCAAAAGATGCATCATTGAAATTCCCATAGAATCTGTTTTAGTGCTTCGTGGCAACAAAACACTAGCTCGTATCGTGACTGTTAATGTTTGGTATTTCAATATTCAGATTCTTAATTTCAGAACCTTATTCTCGGAGAACTTTCCAGTCTATTGACCTGACGTTTGTACTTTGGTACTCGTCTGATTTTTGTTTGATATGAAACAAACCTTTTGTTTGACGTATCATTGCTGGGTTACTAAAGATAGAAATTCTGAAAAAACTCAGCAGAAAATAAAAACTAGATCATGAAACTTTTAAAAGGTTTGTTGTATAGCTCCGAAATGAGAGGCCTTGAGATTTTGGTGGCAATTTAATGGATAGTTGTGACAGTTTTGCCATTTTTGTCAACAACATCACCTTAAATTCCCTGCTACATACAGTATGTATCTATTGGTCTTAACCGGTTATATCAGGTCTTGTGGTGGTAAGTGCATCATCGGCACAAAAGTGGGATGGCCCAATTCGCGGCAAGTTTCACCCTAAACGCGGTGAATTTGTATCCGATGGTATGATTCCTTTACCCAAGCCCAATGTCTGGCCCGCTGAAAAGCCAGAATGGTTTGTCGATGAGATGGCTGTTGAGAAGCCAATGTTTGATATTCAAATTGACTTTCCAGAGGTTAATTTTACATCCATAAGCTCTGTAGTATTAATATGTTTAATCATTAAGGACAATGAAGTAACTATCGACGTTGAAAACGATGAATATGAAGATGAAGATGAGGAATATGACAGCGCAGACAGCGAGGACGACACCGCTGATGATGAAGTTATCGATGACGAATACGATGAAGAGAGTGGTGACGAAAATGAAGATAATGATAGCGGGGACGAGGATGATGATGTCGATGAAAGTGGAGATGAAGACAATGAAAGCGAATTTGACGATGAAGACTTTAGTGATGACGAAAGCGGTGACGAAAGTGGCAACGACGATGGTGACGAAAGTGGTGAGGAAGCTGCCGATGAAGAGGATTTTCAACGTGGAGAAAAATTCATTGCCGAAGTTCTTACGCCAATTTTCGATTCGTATGATACTGTTGATGATGACGTTAAGGAATTATTTCTAACC
>SCLD01102214.1:0-10071 GCA_004367895.1 Oikopleura longicauda
ATTCTCTCGCAACCATGCATTAAACCAAATTGACTGGTTACGCACACTTGCAGCAAAATAAGCAGCGGCACTTGCATACTTCGTACAGCGATGTCTGGTAGTCATTTAACGATAGTCAGCGTTTTAAAGAGGTCCCATGACAGGACATAGTGCGACAATATGAGTAGACGATTACATGCGGTAGATCCGCATTATTTAAATTAATATCAAACGTCAGTAAACATTCTAAAGTTAATCTCATGGAAAAAAGCAGTTACAAGGCCAACTCTGGTTATCTAGTAAAAGGTTTATTTTCACGGGATTAGCATGTTTTATGTCCAGCAACCACAGTATTGTCGCAACAGCTTTGGCTGTCAGTGTTGAAAACCGCTCGATTCGGATACTGCCCACAGCACTGTCGAACGCCTCCACGACCCGATTCTTGAGCGACGCAGTGAGTGGCGTGATCAAAGCCATTTTCAGACACGTAAGCATCATTGAGCTCGACATTGCCGGACGCGTAGAGCTTTGATAACTCCTTTGAAAGGCGAAGGTCACACTCACACATCATTTGTTGACAGCCCTCAAGGGCAAAAGGGCACCAAATATCATACTGATTGGAAAGTTGCACATTAAACGGGTTCCAAGTAAACCCGCCGTAAAACACGTAATCATAGTCCCAGTTCCCTTTCGGAACATAACGTGGACAGTCCTGATCAATTTCGGCGCAGGCCCGACAACTGTGCCACTCCTTTGCCGCTCGATCATAGGCATCCATTGGTACGCCGTGAACTTAAAAATAATTTTATACAACTTGCTTGTAAGGAAAAAATGACCTGGGATATCCGGTTGATATTGACCCCAGCATCCGTACTGGAACATTTTCGAAAAGTCATTTGCGCCTAGGTTATGGAAACCCTGCCCGAAAAGCGAACTCCAATCATCAAACGACGTCGCATTCTTCATTGCCATCGCGTCGGCCACCATAATTCTAGCATATTTGGCAATTTGTTTAACTTGTCTGTCAAGATGATCTCCGGCCCAAAATGATGATCTCTCATCTTTGGCAATAAGTTCGGCGAGTTGCTCCATGAATAGATCTGCTATTGACCGGGTAGCGCGGTGAGTGACCTTTGTTAAAACAGTTAGAATAGAGGAGTTAGAAGTACTTGGTTTAACATTTGTGGCGGCGGTGGCTGAAAGAACAAAAACTGAAAGTTTCATTATATTTAATTGTCAATGATAATTTTGATAAAAAACGGCGAAGTCATCGATCTTTTATTGAGACGGCGATGGAGAGTGATGGCGCTGTTTACCTATCGTAATTTCGGAGGACGACGCATAAATGATGACTCTGCGTAAAAATTGCACTTAAGGAACTAGCTCATATTTTGTTTTTACGTGCAATTTCATGCATTCCTTCGAGCGAACACAGTTTATACCCCAAAAGTCGTAGAAAGCTAATTTTTTCACAGAGGCTTCTTCTGACTCTAGCCAAGACTTTCTCGTCGCTTTTTTTAATTTGCCCTAGGGGCGTTTTCACAGCATTTTTATGATTTTTGGATGTTTGTAACTGCTGTAAAAACGCCCCCAGGGCAAATTTTTAAAAAAGGCGACGAGACAGTCTTAGTTAGGCTGAGAAGCGGCTTGTGTGCGAAAATCAGCTTTCTACGACTTTCCTTTGTGGGCGAAAAAATGCACGTAAAAGAGCTGACTAGAAAAGCCTGAGCTAGGTCCTTAAGGGTGTATGCGACGATTTTCTAGCCTTTACAGCAGTTACAAAAATAAAAATTTTTAAAACTGCGATAAATACGCCCCCAGGACAATTTTTAAAAAAAGGCGACGAGAAAGTCTTGGCTAGAGTCAGAAGAAGCCTCTGTGAAAAAAGGAATGTATGAATTTGCACGTAAAAAAAGTGCTGAGTAAGGTCCTTAAGGGAGCCGGTCGGGATAGGTCTTTTGTGTGCTTCTAATTTCTCAGCCCACAGACATCGCTGAAAGCTGGGGATACTTTCGTTTGTGTACAGTCTTTCGTTTGTGTACAAAGTCGGAAAAATTGTACACAAAGGAAAGATTGTACACAAACGAAAGATTGTACACAAACGAAAGGAATTGTACTTGGTCAACTATTTTTGTAGATTTCGTCAATATTGAGCCCGAAACTCATAGCCTATGAGTCATAGTCGTTCTTTTCAGGAAACCAGTTGCATCTTTGCAACTTGCTTTTTAAGGCCCATATTACAAAATGGATACTTAAAATGTACTCATCGCCAGTTTCTAGTGGGTGATGACTCTGACATGACATCTGGTACAAGTGTTAGCTAGGTTTCACTTTGAATTAGCGATATTTTAGTTCTTCGTTGACGAAAAAGCGCTGAAATTCTTCCCAGCTTCGGTTAAGATAGCTCGTACTACCACATCATGTGGTCCACATGTACAGTAGGATGCCAAAAATTGACCCACTCAACTTTTTGGAAAGGGTGTTTTTTGTTCGACATTTTACCCAGAAGTGTCATTTTTTGTAAAAGCACGCCATAAGAAAATTACCAATAATAAGAGACCTAACGCTTCGTAAAAAGTTAATTTTTGATGAAAAATGAACACAAAATTTATAAAAATCCAATATTTTAGGGTTTGGCAGTTTTCGGCTTTTTTGATAAATGGGTCAATTTTTAGGGGTGTCAATTTTTGGCATCCTACTGTACATGATTTTAGAAAAAAGAGGAAAAAGATAGGGTGATCAAAAAGAAGCTATTGTCTCTATTTCCATCATGCGTGCCAAAAAAGCAAAACTAGCAAAAAAACCAAATGAATTAACAAATATGTTGAGGATCGAGAAACAGTGCACTAGAAGCCACCACTCTTGCAATTAAGGGTTTTACCGACTCTTTTTTCTTGATAGAGGGCCTCTTTCTCCACGCATTTTTCAGCTATTATCTTAGTGAAACTTAAAATCGACAATTCTAATTATTATCTGAAAGTAATCAAACTTAATTCAAACAAACCTAAGCAGTGAAAATCGTGCTACCTTTTGAGTGCCTTATTATTAATTTTGAAAACTGTAAATTTTTGATTCCAACTGTGTTTATCAACTGCCAAATTGGCCGACAAGCATGTTCTCCAAGTTCTCCAAGAGTTCTATCAGAATTACGAGTATATTTTGGGATAAAAAATGTGAACATCTTTATATTTAACCGGACTTAGTCGAGAAACCGTAAAAGTGTCCTAGAGAGATGGGTTGAATCATAAGTGACTCAACAAGCACCAAGAGCTAGCGACCATAAGAATATTACAAGTACAGTCCCTTTCGTTTGTGTACAATTTTTCGTTTGTGTACACAAGACACCTTTCGTTTGTGTACACTTTTTGTACACAAACGAAAGATTGCCCACAAACAAAAAAGTGTACACAAACGAAATTTTGTACACAAACGAATGTATCCCAAAAGCTGAAATTTTCAGCCAAGCTTCTCCTTACCCTAACTAAGACCGCTATTGACGCCGATTTTCGAGATTTGCCCCGGGAGCATTTTTGAAGCATTTTTAAGATTTTCGTGAATTTGAAATTGCTCTAAAATCGCCCCCGGGGCAAATTTAAAAAAATCGGCGTCAATAGCGCTCTTAGTTAGGGTGAGGAGAAGCTTGTGATAGTGTGACCCATCAATCGAACCGTCATGACATGCTGAATGCGATTTAACAATTTTTTGGTGTTTAAAATGACTGCAAAACGCCCTCAAAGCAAACGGCGAACATCTGTTCTAAGTCGGGTCTTAGTTAGGGTTAGAAGAAGTTTGTCTAGAAAACAGTTTTTAGAGATAAGCCGAGAAATAAAACGCACGCAAGACAAGTCAACCAACAAGACAACTTAAGTGCAGCTTAAGAGTCATCATTTATGCGTTATCCTCCAAAATTACGATAGGTAAACAGCGCCATCACTCTCCATCGCCGTCTCAATACAAATTCATGTCATCTTCAACACTGACAGCTGAAGCTGTTGTGACAATACTGTAGTTGCTAGACATAGTACAGTAGTGTACGCGTTAAGTTGCCACTCGTTAATTTGGCAATTTGGCAACTTAAGGGCATCCCCGTCGCTGGCTTGACGTCGAGTTTTTGCATGGAAATGAAAGCCCTGGTCATGAGGATTCCAAAAATATACCTCCCGTCAAAATCTAGAAGAAAAAAAATCTGAGTTTCGATAGGTCCTCACCAAAAATATTATTACGTAATGTGAACTTGACCAATCAAGGAAATTAGGTTGTCAATATGTCGGCAACATGCTAGGCAATCATATCGATGATCAATTTTGTTGATGTCTGGCCGACAACTGTCCAAAAGTTTGACATTTCTGAAAAAAACTTCGATTTTTTGATTGAAAATTTTTAAAGAACATCAATTTCTAGATTTTTGTTCCACGTTTTTTGAACTAAATTGTGTCTCATATTGAAGCTAAGGTTCTTGCGGTTTCGGCAATTATAGTCTAGTTGTGTCCTACGGCCAATACGTATGCTTAAATTGTGCAGCAAAGTGCAGGACTCATCAATTTGCGGCCTGTGGTTGTCTGGATCGACAAAATCGTCAAGAAGACTGTCCTCGACACCACTTAACAAAAGTAGTTTGTCATTTTCAGATATCAAAGATCCACTCATTGTCAAGATTGACCAATTTATTATTTGTAATCATCAGTAAACAGGCAACTAGAATATTTACTTTTAAGTTTTCGTCGACGCAATCTCGTTAAAATTCTGTTCTCGTTTAGAATCGGGTTCTTCACGAGATATAGGTTCTAAACGAGAACGTCCCCGCGGCTTGTTGAAAAAGGTGGGCTGCGGAACAAATTCGTCGCGATGATCGTAAATCTTAATTGGCGTGTCACTCATTTTGTGTGTTATCGATTTTCTAGGTTGAATTTTTTTTAATACTGTATGTCATTTACGTGCACTTTATAACTCGACCCACAGACATCGCTGAAAGCTGATTTTTTCAGACAGGCTTCTACGCACACTAAGACCCTTCTTAAAAACGTCAATCAGGTTATTTGAGTCATATACTTTTACGTGTATGTTTTAATTCAATCCACAGACATCGTGGAAAGCTGAATTTTTTACAGAAGCTTCTCCTTTCTCTAACTAAGACCGCTACACAGCCCGATTTTCAAAGTTTGCCCTGGGGGCATTTTCCCAGCACTTTTAAGATTTTTGTGATTTTGAAATGGCTCTAAAATCGCCCTCAGGGCAAATTTTGAAAATCGGGTTTTGTAGCGGTCTTAGTTAGGGAAAGGAGAAGCTTCTGTAAAAATTTCAGATTTCCACGATGCCTGTGGGTCGAGTTAAAAAATACACGTAAAAGTATATGACTCAAATAACCTGATTGACGTCCTTAAGCCAGATTATTAAATTTTGCCCTTGGGGCGTTTTTAGAGCATTTTCCGAGATAAGAAAATCTTCAAAAAAATGTCAAAATTTCCAAAAATGTTTTTTGAAAATCTGTTTTAAGTATAGTTTTAGTTAGAGTTAGGAGAAGCTTGCCTAAAAAAACTCACATATCATGAATGCCTCCCTTAAGGGGGACGTATCATCATGAAATTATAGGTGCAGGTACTTCTTGCTCTTACTAAGACCGCTACAAAGCCTGATTTTCAAAATATGGCCTGGGGGCATTTCCGCAGTGGTTTCAAAAATCGCGGAAATCCTAAAAGTGCCCCAAAAATTCCCCCAGACCAAATTTTGAAAATCGGACTTTGTAGCGGTCTTAGTTGACCTACAATGTTACAATTCAAGACCTACATGTGTCATGAAATCGTCTCAAACACTGAACAATGTAAAGCGAGAAAAAATTCACAAATATTTTAGTCGGTCAATTTTATATGGAGTAATTCAACGTAACGAAGGAAGAGGAAAGTTCGCAGATATAAAAATGATTTTTTATACGCAGTACGACGATTCAACAAGAAAAGAAACGCCAAATTCGTAACTCCCCAGTGTTGGCGAAATGTCGACGCAGGTGAATTGACCACTCTCGTCCAATGTGCATTTCTCGCTCGACCTTCTGTGTTGACCACCGGCAACGATCAACGCTCCATTTGTCCATTCAACTTGATGTCCCTTTAAGATGAGGCAGTGATTCTAAAACAAAAAAAAAACTTGAGCAAAAACTTACATAACGCCCCTTGTTCAACTGGCCCGCTTCACTCCAGACGCCATTTTTGAACATTCCAATTGATGACAGTTCAATATATTTGTCGTCCCATCCGCCAATGACATAGTAGGCTGATGTTGCCAAAATATAAACCATGTCGTAATGGAATACAGCCGATCCGGAACCAAAGGGATAGTCTTGGACGATTGTCCAGTCACCCGTGCCATAGTTATAAAGTTCAGCCTTGACTTTGTATGGCGACTCCGAGCCCACGGCCAAGAAGCCGTCTAAAATAGAAAAAAAAATAAATGGCGACAATTCTGAATTGTAATTCACCAAGTTACCTGGCGACATTGCAATCTGTGTAGACTTATGATCATATGTCGAGAGTGCTAAATCGCTCCAATCGCCAAGCGGCGTTGTTGCTTGTCGGCACTTCCTGCCACTACCAGCGTCAAAACAAAGCACGATGAGACCATTTGACGAGTCGCAAGCGCCAAAGTTATATGAAAACGGAAGTGTTCCGATTGAAGATAAACTGCAATTGATCAATTGCAACACTCGTTGTCTGTAATCCTCATCGTCACCGATGATACCAGTACCGCCACCGTAAATAAAAAAATTGTTCTCATGTGTAACGCCGCACGATCTGCGGATGTCTTGGCCATTCAAATTAAACGTAGTCGACAGTGCACCCGTCTCGCCGATAAGTTGACTTTGACCTGAGTTACTTTTTTCGTTTTTCGATTAACGTCATTAAACGTTTCGTTTTCACAAGTTGTTAAAAATCGGACCAAATATAAAACTAATTCCTTATATGGTATGTACTCAATAGTAACATGGCAAATGTGTGTGTTGTCGATTTCGTTGTCGAATAGATAGTAGTTCTAACCATTGGCGTGGTTGTAATTGGTACGGTTGAAATTGACGCCGGTTCATGTCCCCCTCGACCCAGTGTGACGCATAGACTATGCGGCATAGTGCAACAATGGCGCCAATGAACACTAACGCAAATAGTGCCAGAAAAACAACTTTTTGTAAATTATTTGTTAAGCTTAATTTCGATTTTGCTTGCCTCTTTTTGACGTCAATGGTCGATGTTTGACAATGACTTTCTCGCCCTCTATGTTGGTGGCAATGTCAACAGGTACTTCAACTAGTGATTGCTCAACTGGTAGGTTCTTTTTGATAGCATCCAGAAATGGTCTTCATTTTCGTTGAAGTCGACCTGAATAATTTAAATTATTTATTTGACGTTTTTGATTATAAATTCTTACATGTAGTTTCGAACTTATTATAAGACTGACTGCGCCTCTTCCCAACAAATCCAGGTCCTTGTGTAGTTTGACAATTATAATGTTTTTTTTTGAGAGCGTTGGCATAACTTATCTCCAGGCGGCAGCTTTCGGACGCGAAGTAAGCGTCACTAATAAAAACCACAACCAGGCTTGACTCTTCGACACCAGACGCCATGTCTTCATTCAAATCGTTGACCATGCCATTCTTATCATCCATCCAGAACTTTATCTGATCGTGGGCTTGAATAAACTCGTAAAAGCGGTCCACTACTGGTTTCTTCTGGTTCCAGCTAGTATAATTTTTGTTAATACGACAGGTAAGTAATACTGTAAAGGCATGCTAGTCAGCAGGATACAACCGATCACCAACCGGCTTCCTTAGACTCGCTTATCTTACCTGTAGCTTATGAATACATGTCGTCTTTGTTGTTGTTGAGCCATTAAAAAAAATTCTCTCACTTTTCTTACGGAAACGTCTGAGCCACTAAACGATCCTCGCGCGTTTGTCCAGCTCTTATCAAGCAACTGGCTTGATTTACGTCTGGTGATAAACTGGTGTGAGAAGGACTGGCTTTTTTAATCAGAATGACCAGAATGGAAATCATGCGACTCACCTTTACAATTCAGTTATCAAGTGACCTATCGAGATGATAACAGTACAGTGCACTTATTTCCACATTTGTCTCAGCCCGGGTGTTTTATTTCTGTGATAAGCTGCTTATCAGATTAACTAGTAGTAGCGAGTCACTACCGATGGTCGGTGTTTTACGATAAGGCTACAAGAAAAGCACGACTACAACAAATACGATAACAAACATTGTCCGTGTGATGATGACTAACAATGGCTGTGTCGTGAGAAGTTTGCTCACAGTGGTCAAGTTCGTACTTACATCGAGTGATCACAGTTACATCGTAAGCACGAGTTAAATCCACTGCTTACATGACTGATGTAACATCAGAAAGTAGTTTTTGTAGTTTAATTTTTTGTGTAACCGCAAGACAACAGGACCTTTAAATAGCATAGCAAAGTAGAACCAAAAACAGCAAGAACAGCATGTCGGGTAATTCAACTTGCTCGTGCATGATAAGCCAAACTCTGTGTCAATGTTGCGCACCAAAGACAGAATGGTTGGCGGCGACAGTTCACAATTGGTTTGGACACGACTTTGACAAGTATGAAACGAAAAAAGGGACTAAAGATAATTAGCCAACCAACCCATGCTGTTGACACGGCCAAGCATTGAAAAAGGTAATCAGCCAGGCCTTCTGGCTCGTTGTCGGGAATAAATCGTCAAAGTATTGTCTCGACATTTGAGTTTTTATTACTTGTTTGAATGAGAACTGAACCCATCATAACTAAAATCTGCACTTCGAGGTACGATACGTGTTTTGATTGAGCTCATAATGTTTTACGTGTATTGACAAAATCGATTCTCAGACGAAACATATTTTTTCTCGCTTGTTCATGCTTGAATTTAATTGAGTTGGGAGTATTTTACGGCCTAGTTATTAATAATTATTGGCAAAAAGTGTGTATTCCCGCGAAACTTGTTAAGGCAGGGCGCGTAGCGTCCGAAAAAAAATTGCCAAAATAAGGGACGGTTTTCTCAAAAAGTGCCGAAACACTGCCGCTGAAAGCCAAAATCTGTCGATCACCCTTTTGATCGCCGATCAGACCCCCATGTAGACATAAGCTGTTGGACTAAGCTATTTACAACAGCTAATTGAGTGGTAACGAGGGAACCATACTGGAGACAGCGGAAACAGATGATGAGAGTAGTCGTGGAATAGCAAGCAACCCATAAAGTTGTTGAGTAGTGATACTTGGATTTTGTGTCCAAAAATGGATAATTATTCAAAATGATATGACGATCGTAAATGCCATGCTCGCCAAAGGCATCCGCCACCCACTTGGCGATCATGGTGCCGACCATTAGGGGCGCTTTATTTTAAAGTAGTTTAAGTCAAGAATAACAATGGAACATATATAATTTATTTGTAGCTTAGATTATGCTCTTCAAATAATGTTTATATGTTCCATTAGAATTCAATCTATTTCATTGAATCACAATTGTAAGTTAGTACCTATGTATAGTAAACCGCCCGTTAATTCATACATAATCACCACCAACGACACTGTCATTCGCGTGACACCTGACAATGTTGCCGCCGCCCCCACCATCGCATATAAACCGGGATTAACACAGACTTGACCCACGCCACAAATGGTCGACCATAGAGCGACTATAAGATTTTTTTTGTTTTATAGTCAACGTACGAAATTATGAAACAGCTGCGGCCCACTACGCTCGGCGTATTGATTTGCCGGCAATGATGTGCTCGTCGTCGTCGTTGTCAGCGTTGCTCAATTAATAAGGGAAAATTATTATAATTTTTAACTCATAAAACACAAAGAAAATCTATTTAGAAAATTCAGGCATATTGCCATGGTCCGACCCAAAGTGATTTCAAAATTCGGGATAAAATCAGTCGAGTGTCTTTTCAGCTCAAATTTTGTGTGTTGATCGTCATGCCGATCAGAAGCGAAAGTATAAACTGGACTCAGACTTGATCGGCATGAAACGAATCAAGTTTGAAAAAACGAGCGTGAAAAGTATGAGGCCCGTTTTGTTGGCTTGTCAGCACAAAATTGTTGCA
>SCLD01102225.1:0-10071 GCA_004367895.1 Oikopleura longicauda
AAACTTAACTAAACGTTTCCCGCCTGATAAACGAAGTCTGACCAATCAGAAGGCTTCAGTGAAGTTTTAGAGGCCAAATTGGTCAAAACGAACACCGTTCTCATAATCAAATTAGTCCAGTTAAGCTCATATAACGTTATGACAAAAATGGGCTCCTGACATTCAACTTGGTCATATTGTGAAGGTTACTTTGTTTGATAAGCTTTTCCGTTGCTATAAAATGTGTTTTTTGAAAGTAATAAAGGTGGGTAACAATTAGTAAAGGACCTTCTGGTTTTGTTTTATGACTTTAAGGACGGTAGTTGTCAAAATCAAAAAGAGAAATATACCGGAATATATTTATATAATACTACCCCGGTTAATATCAATAATTTCAAAATATTGATATTAATATGACGTTCTTTTTGAGAGCATTTCAAAATCACGGGGCCAATGATGATCACTTCCAGGAGCGTTTGAAGATATTGGTTGGTTTAGAAATTTTTTACTGAATTGACTTTATTTTCCTTTATGTGATCGTCTTATAGGTCGATCAAAAAGATAATACAACTAAAACTGATTCCGACTCAACTTTGGTTACCGATTCACGTGGACTAGCAGAGAGCATATTGAAATTTTAGTACTGTTAATAGGACAAAATACGGGAATTCATACCACAGTTTACATTTGGAAACATTTTGATTAATGATAACCGGGTGGTCATAAAATGGCGGCATTGATAGAGTATTAAATGATTCCAGAAGACACAAATAGATAATGACCAAATCGAGTATTCCAAACCTAAAAAAGAGACAACCTGTGGACTCCAGAGAAGCTCGTTCGCCTAGAAACATGGGTTTTGGTGCTCAAAATACTCGGGAGGTCTCCAGTCTAGTTTTATAGTCCAATAAATGTCTATTATGAACAGTTCATCGGAATTATGATTTCCGTTCGGTTTCTCGACGGTATATAAAATTAGAACTATCCCCGAAATGACGATGAAACCGGGTTAAAAACCCACCAGAAAGTCGTCATGCTACTAGGGTATCTAAAAATCCGACAATGCTCAGAAGGAATGTTACTACTGCAAAAAGAAATATTGCAAAACGCGTGTCAAGTGTTGCAAATTCACTTGCCCCTAAAGAAACTATGAATGTTGCTGGTAAGTTTGGGGTTCACTTTATTATACATATATCAATGACATAATACCATTTACGTGATTCCTAATATCACATAAAGTTAACTTGGATCGATATATTGAAGCGACCTATATGCCATACAGAATATGTTTTATCATCATATTCGTCGTAATTTATGCACATTAGATGATTCGTTATTATGGAGAGTAAGTTGTCGTAATCGTAGTTTATAATAATATTTGCAACGCTTTAAAATTAATTTAAAATGTATTTATGAAACGGAAATTCGAAATATACAATATAAATATATGACCAAAATATCTTGAATATTGCCAAGTCTTTAGACGGTAATTTTAGACCACTTGTTTTAAATAGAAAATATTTTATTAGAATATCTTGGTTTCTAAATTATGCGCTATCCGGGATAGCCTTTTCGTTCGTTCCGAACTTTTTTCATCGGACCGCTTGAATTGAATTTGGGCAACTGCATTTAAAACCCATGTGAGTCTGTGCCTTCAGTGTGTTTGATCCTTACTATGTCTGTGTCTGTGTTCTGCGTAACGATTTGCCGTTTTTAACTGGTTCCTTGTTTGAGTGTATTAGCTGCTTTCGGAGTATCATAATCTCAAGATCATGGTCAAAGATCTGTTTTGCTGCATAAGAACGTCCAACATGATTCTATTACAAAATCAAGTTTTAAGTTCAAATTGTGGTCGCATTTGGCGGGTTTAGCGCTCAAGACTTAGAAGATTTACGATCGATTTTGAGTCGGTTGTTCTAGAACAAGCATTTTATAAATCCCATTCGGTTAACCAGCGGTTATTACCACAATTGTCTATCAGCTGAAACTTATTATAACTTGAACCACATCAAAAAAAATCAAGTAACCCATTTACGGTCAACGGGGTTCCTATATTTAGGGTATGTTTTGCTCCCGTAAAATTTTTTTTTAATTTTCAAGGACCATAGTAAGAACATAATTCAACGGCGAGGAGCAGAAAAGTTTCATAGTGGTCATTTCCGGTCATGACGAGGGATTTTGGAAATCAATCCGACAGTTGAGTGATACACACCTTTTCATTCCAATGTTATTTGACCCCTTGATATGCCTGGAGCTGAACTCAGCACATTTGTTCGTAAGAGGGTCAATACGCCAGTTTCAATCGGTGATTGTGATTTTCATCGTTTCTACCCTACATACATCTAACAAAATTGGTAATAGACAATAAAACGAAATTGAATACACGGCTTCATTATAAAGAAGGCCTTCTTATTATTTCCGTGTCACTTCTTCAATTTTTATAAATAGAGAATTAAAATAAGTGGGTGAAATGATACAAAGTTTGCTCAAAGCAGCGAATAAACAACAACAAGGACAACATGGTTCGATGCACCCTGGTTATTCGTCGGGGACGTCCCGGACGACACGAACTCGACGAGGACCTGACCGCAGTCCAACCTGGAAAGATTGTTTCCGGCGAGAAAAAGTTGCTGGTATGCAAAATTTCCTTTTTTCTGAAATTAACATTTTTTGTTAACTTATGTTAACTTAACAATTTTCACCCCCGATATCTTAAATTTTTAGTCGGTTTTTCATTCAAAACCACATTTTCACTGTCGCTCTAGTATCAAAAGATGTGAAATTTACTTGCGCATCGTTTGATACATATGAAAATTTTATCGGAGGATGTCGACCTAACCAAACACCCACGCAAATGCTTAAAAATGGATTTTCGTTTTTCAGTTCCCAGGAAATAGGTTTAAGTTTGATATCATTGGAAATGAATTTTGAATCTCTACAAACTTAGTTATTCAGATTCGAGCTCCATTAACCGAGTTCGAAAATCCCAAAATTTCCGGAATTCATCCTACTTATGTCGCAAAACTAGATTTTTGGAGGTCATTCAAGGCCACAGAAAGTGATGTGGTTTCAGTTAAAAGGTGAAGAGTTAGGTGACGATAGTTAATTTTAATTGTTGACTTATTAAGAATTTCCTTTTTTGCAATTTTAAAACGGTATGCGATCATTGCAATGCGAATATATGTACATTGAGTCAGAGAGATCTTCGCAAAAATCTAGGCGCATTGAAAAAGGTAGGACAGTCCGGAAACGGTTTCGGACATAAAAAATGTCCAGAGACGACAGTAAGCTGAATGTTGATTTAAGATTTGAGCTTCAGATTCGTTTCTTTGGATTAGTATAATATAATCAGCTATATGAAGTTATGTTAATTTGTTGTGGGTTTGAGGTTTAAAAAGCAAGTTCAGTAAAATTAAAATTTTAAAGCTTTCAAAGCGGACGTACTTTTGGAGCTTGTTCCGCTTAGCCCCATTTTACAATGATAACAAAATTTCCATGAACGATTTGATAATGGTAAATAATGTTAAAAAGTGCTAGGACTATCAGTTATTGCCGGGTACCGTATCCTTAGAACGTTCTTTTGAACACCAACTTAATTTTGAACGATAGTAAACTCATTCCACGTTTCCGGAAATAACGTTTTCGAGATTGATGATCAAAAATATTTTAGGTGTTAAAATCCAATTGGTGATATGTCCTCAAAAAGGAAAGATTTCAAGATTTGCAAATTAACCCGAATTTTAAACGGGAAAATTTAATTTTTTAATCATCAACAGTTTTGAAATCAGAAATAAGAACAACTCATATTGGCTTCCACAACACTTTTGTTTATATTTTCATGTGCAGCAAGGTCGAGGTTTATTAACTTATAGTTATGACTCGTAATTATGCAAATCTTGAGCTTATGTAGCCACGTGACAAAGTCGACCATCGAACCCTGATAACGTCCGTGGTTCATCAAGCTTGGTCATAATCGACTAAATTTTAATTCTATACGGTGATTGAAAAAATATCGAGTGTAAAAGAACCCTTGGAAAGTGTCTATACATATTTGATAGTGTCACCTGGCTTGGTATCATATGAATTTGAACCAGTTAATTGCACTGTCGCCAAATCATATTATAATGGATCAGTTCCTTGTCACGTGACGAATATAATGCACCGTGGATGCACAAGTCAAATGAACTGTTTGGAAATTATTGTTGAAACAAGTCCAAATTACGGTGACTGTAAGTTCAGGTTTTGGAAGGTTGGGTTTTGTCAAAGACTGCGTTATTCATCCCTTATAGAGTCATGTGATGCAAAAACGATGGCCATAACCGTTATTTTTGGAAAATATAATGACTGGGAACATTTAAAAACCAAAAGTCTAAGGGAGTTCACTCTACAATGTAGAGTCTACATATATGGATAGGTGAATTTTAATGAGATTGGCTATAACGTTTTAATTCAGATGAATACTATCGGCTTCGACAGAATGAGTACAGTTTTGTAACGGATGTTTTGAGTTGCAGTTATCATCCAAAAGAGTGCACATGCGATGCCACTATCATAAATCATCGTGTCGAATATCACAAGATCTCGTACGGAACAGTTGGCTTGACGTTTCCATGTTTTCAAAGCACAAAAGATCCGAAACAAGTCGCCTTATCAAAGACCATACAAACATCTCAAATGATCCATGCTGTGATTTGGCCCGTTTTAGGAACGTTTCAAAAATTATTTTTTGAACAAAATATCATTTTCATAAATCTGAATATTCGTTCAAAGTGCGGTTACGCTCCACTCTGTAACGAACATGATTTAGAAACACTTTCAAGGCGTAATTTTTTCATTAATCGGATGTTCCGGATTCTGGTATCACAATCATAACAAGTTATCAAGACTATACATTTACAATTCTTGGAGCCCCAATTAAATGATTCATAAATTATGAATCATTATTGCAACGACAATCCACCACGAAAAAAGTGTGAACCGGTTACTCTTAAACAATTTGCAATAAAACATGTGAACGAAATGGTAAATATGGAAATTTTTTGTCTCGGTGGTCGCTGTTGCTGACGTGGGTTTTTTTGTCCACAACCCGAGTTCGAGATATATGTGTCCCAGTTAAGCAACACGGGGGTTATATAATAACGAAAGTAAAACCTCAAGTTGACACACAATCTAATATTCTAAAGAGACAGTGAGCAATATATTGAAATCGTGAATATTCGTGCATTTCTTCGTTTATCCCCAAATCTCTCGCGATTTCAGACTTTCCAGGAGCTTTTTTCCAGATTTTGGCGGGGATCGAAATGGATAGAACTTCATGATGGAAAGAACACGTGTGTTGATCATTCAGGATTAAACGATTTCTTATTTTATAAAACAAGCCAACGTACCAAAGTGTTAAATCTGCAAAAAAATCGGCTTTTTTCGCGATTTTTGATCTCCTGGTTAGTGAGAGCGGATGGCATCACGCAGCGAGTTACTTATTAAAAGTGACATTTGTGACGTGTTGGTGACATTTAAAACTTCACAACAACGTCGCATATCAATTTTGTCACCAATATCTCGCGCAATATTTCATGTCAGCATTTTTTTCTTTCTGAGACAACTCGTATCTCGAAAAATTCCAGCCAAACATTACACATACACTCTAAATGTGTGAAATATCAGACTAGCAATGTTTGCATCATGATGGATATCCCTTTAAATCATTAAAATATTCATGTCTAAAGTCGATTTTTGAAAATTTTTCTCGAAATTCAGCGCCTCGCCGAGAGTGCCTTCTTCATATTATCAAAATAAGAGCGTAATTTATTTCTTACTTGACGATCTTTAGGATGCTTTCGTTATGAGGATTCTGTTAAGGATGCGTTGATGACATTTTAGGATGCGTTCTTTATATTTATCGTCCATGTTGAACTTCAGTCAGGCCGGCGTTGAATAATTCTTTTCATTTTGCTTGACTTTGAACGAATCTCATACTCGGAAAAACATTTGAGATTACCAGACAAACATACCATGGTAAAAACGGGACGAATCAAGAACGGAAATGTCTAACGGTCGCAGTCCGTAATGTTTTGAGCATAGAATATTTACGATAATGATAAATGTATTAATATTTATGGTTTTGTAATCTTGTATGTACGTGATTTGTTTGAAAAAGATTTGAAAATTTAGAAAATACAGAGTGGAAGGGGATGGTCGGGGAGCTAAGCCGACTAAGAGAGACCCAGAATGTGCAAATAGAAATCCATTTATCTCATAAACGGTTCTAAAAATGACCAAATATTTACCTCAGAGATTTTATGAAATCGTATTTTTATTCGACAATGAAATCATTCGAAAAAAGAATCCCAAATTGGTGTATTTCGATCAATAATTGTGTCGGTAGCGATCGTTTTCGATGAAACACAAGTTTAGCCAAGAAAATTATTTTTTGTGTTCAAATTCATAGAAAATTACAAAATAATTTATATATGATAAACTAAGTGAATAGAAAAACCATGACAGTTTTCCTTTTTTTTCCTTTTCGAGCCGTCATAGTTTTTCTATACACAGGGCTCATATTAAATTCATCAATTTCGCAATAGCCAAACATCTTGAAATCTCTAATCCCTTGTGATGCTCGGCAAAATGTAATACAATGTCAGCAAAACAGTTTTCTTATTCCTTTATCAGCCGTTTTGAACACTTAAAATACGGTTGGATATAACTTCAAGATAACATTTCCGAGGAAAACCAAGATATAAAAACTTTTTAAGAAATCCTTAACCATTCTCAAGTCGAACGAAAATTGAAGGAGAATAATCAAATCTAAAATCGTGTAAATCAAATCCAGGTGTGGGTCAGGGTCGGAGTTTTGCGCAGAAGTGAGGAAACATATTAAAAATTATGTCTCAAATAGAAAAAATTACACGCATACGGAAGTCAGGTGTATTATCAAATTATTCACATTCATCCTTTAAGTCCGGGTTGGCCAGGGACAACACGGGACGGGGACGAGATGAATTATGTTTCTTTTTGTTTAACACGTTAACAAATGTTGGCCGGTCCTGTCCCAAAGCACAGACAGAAAGAAAATTATTCTGTTAGGGAAACCATAAAGTTTTCCACAAAAACATCTCCAATTCAAACAAATCAATTTTAGAAAATTTAAGCCAGCTCATAGTCATGAGATCTATCATAAATGCAAAACGGAATATTAAATTAAAATAGTGGCGCTGAAAATAATTGAAAAATATTGAAAAACATTGATTTAAATTATATCAATATTTTCATCAAAGCTAACGAAAGATTAAATATGGATCAAAATCTGCATAAGCATGAGGTATTCGCACTTTACATTTTGATCTATCAATACGGGATGATCATACGAGAACGCTTGCACATAGAGAACGGAGTACGAAGGGTATAATACCCTCACAATTTTCACTCGAAGAATCCGAAAAATAGCACCGGTTTCGCTCATTTTTACCAGAACAGAGCATGAAAAGCACAGAGTACGAAACTTCGTATGAGCTTCGGGTTTTCGTCTGCCAAGAGCGAAAAGTGCTATATCACGTATTTTTGAAAAATGCAATCGTTGGCTTGCCGAACTTTTTATGGTCATGTTGAGACTTTACTAAGGTTGGCTCTACAAAACTGTTTGCAGCATCAAGTTAACTACATTTTCAGTTTGATAACCTTGTCATTTTAGTACATGCAGCTTGCTTCAATGGCATTGTTCTTTGAATTCATTTTCTTATCATCTGAAAAACTTATATTTAGAAGCTTTAAACCTGTTTAATAATCAAACGGAAATAATTTTTCATTCGATGACAAACTCATATGAAAACTTTGGTCGGAGCAATTTGAACACGAAAAAAGGTACTTTGTATGTATTCAATTCAACTTTTGGTTCAAATCGGTATACTCGGACCTTCTTAAAGGTATTTTTAGATTCTTAATAAGGGCATATTAAAATGACTTTTTTGAGGGATTTTTAGTATTTTTCCAATAACAGAATAAATAAAATTATTTTAGCTGATATCTTTTTGAGTTGTTTGCAAAGCAAAAATAAATTCAAATGAAGCTGGCTTTATGTGATACCTTTTCTAGCCAACATTCAACTTGAAATAGAATGTTATACGTAGGTAAAACACTTGTTCAAAAATTGATACATTGAAATATCAATACTTTTTTATTTCTCGCTCCCGCTATATTGTTATAAATAAAACTCCCCCTTTCATGTTTGGGGAGTTTTGAAAACATGATTTCAGTTTTGAAAAATTGATATTTTCAGAAAAGACAAGATATTTGATTTATAATTGAAACATTCTAAACGTGACTGTCAACTGAGTACAATAATAGTTGGAAATGAACATTGAAAAGTTGGATTGATAATTTCTAGATGGAAATCATTGGAACAAACAAACATTAGAATGCAGTATTTCTATTGTCATAATAGGATCTGCTTTCATATGATTAAAACTAGACATTCATTGCAGAACACGGTTAAACGATAAAGATATCAATTCTTTGGTCTCAAGCTGTACTGAACAAGATTGGGAGGAACTGTGTTTGATGATACTTCAACAATTTTAATAAAAATGATTTCAGCTTTTACATATTGTGAGGCATCATTGAGACGGTAACAAGCCAAATCCGGGATACTCGGCTTATCAAAACTGAGGTGATCAAGGATATTCTCGTAAGCTTCGGAAATAGCACGTGTGTTGAATGGTTGTTACAAAATAGCTTTGAGTAACGCTTCGAAACATAGCGTGGCTGCAATTGACCCGTTAATTAATACGATTTGGAAATGTTCATATTTAGGCTTTAAAAGAGAACTTTATTTCATGGTAAGAGTACCTTTTTTGAATGTTTTTCATTTCAACGAAATAAGGATTTTCTCAAAATAGAGGTTGCCTCAGCAAACAATCCATAAATGGTCCACCGAGACCTAATACAAGCTTGAGTTTACGTCAATTTATGTTTTTGAGCACAGTGAAAAATGTTCACTCCGCGCAGTGAAAAAATGATTGCAGTTTTGTCATTAGTGGTGACTTGAAATGTACAGAGTATCCTTTAGGAAGTTACACGAGTACACCTCCTTCTAAATTCCCATTAAGGGATCTTAAGTGAACGGTGAACTGATCAAACCAAAAGTTCAATCTTATATCATTGAATTGACAGAAATAATAAGACCAGTTCTTGTTCCAATCATTCCAACCGTCTTTGCAGTGACCGGTTGAAAGGGTACCAAGGTTCGAATCGGACTTTATGTGTTTGATAATCTATGATGTCCATAACATAACATAATTTACGGTGGATCTATGTTCAGATGATGTTCTAAGTCGGAAGATTAGCTTTTCCAAGGCGCGAAAATCCTACTTTTTGATTGCATTTGAATTAAGGCTTTTGCATTTGAGATCGTCATCCATGTAAATTTATGAATATTCGAGCCTATAAGATTATACAAATTGACAGATGACCAGATCTGGCCCGATTTGAATGACGCAACACTTTGCAAAAGCCAAAAGTTAAAACCCGTCTTTATTCGTCGCCCCCGCCGGATTGAACCTCATTGTGCAAACTCGAAAAGTTATTTAAATCAGTTCGAAGTCAGCATTTCACTCGTGACTTGAAGCCATCTCATAGAATTATTTTATGATTGAGTCCGATTCATGATGGACTTCCGTTCATTGTCATTTGTTCTTCTGAAGAGTCAGAATTTTATAAACCTAAGGTACCTTCAAAAAACTAAATTTACAAAACACAAAATAAGGAACTTTAAAGGATTTCATCACATAAAGAGGAAGACCGTTACTTGGTATCTCAGCCTTCTTTTTAAAATATTATTTTTTTTAAAAAACGTGCGACCGTTCAGAACCTAAAACATCCAGGTCGACACTGTTTGAAATATAAACTGCTGATTTTGGCCAAGGTAAGTTCCGTTGATACAAGATATCATCTAATCAAATACGCTTAATTCTTTATAAATTATAAGTATATAGGGGTGACCAGGGATGCTCATACGGAATTTCGTACCCTTCGTACTCCGTACTCCTCGTGCTCCGTGCTGGCAAAAATGGCCGTACCCCGTGCTAAAGTTCGTAC
>SCLD01102236.1:0-10071 GCA_004367895.1 Oikopleura longicauda
TTAATGAATGGAAAAGGAAATGCGGGGGCAAAAGGGAAAATGTTAGAAATTATTGATAATGACAAAAATTACGATCGAATGAGAGAGGAAATAGGACGTGAACTTAGAGTAGATAGGATTGAAATTCTAGAAAATTGGGCGGACAATTTGAGAAGCCACAAAATCGGAGATAAATTCTATTTCGAACCAGAACCAGATATTGAATTTGAACTTGAAGATGTGAAAATTGAAGAAATTGAAATGAAGAAAAAAGAATCAGGTATAGATGACCTACCAATGAGCAAAGGTGAGTACGAACTTTGTATCGCAGGGTCGAATAGTTTATATAGGACAGCTTTAGAATTGGA
This sequence comes from Oikopleura longicauda, assembly GCA_004367895.1. Lineage (NCBI taxonomy): Eukaryota > Metazoa > Chordata > Appendicularia > Copelata > Oikopleuridae > Oikopleura > Oikopleura longicauda. The sequence continues at coordinate 348 of SCLD01102236.1, forward strand.
AATGGAGGCAAAAAATGACCAACTTTTCAGATTCAAAAAACTGTTCGATATAAAAAGATCGACATGGCTTAATGATACTGATCAAAAACACAGTATGTTTATGAGTAATTACTCGGCCAATAGGGGTAATGAAACTAATCGAACAGAAAATGAGAAAGAACATTCGGCGTCTGATTTTTCGGAATCAGGATCTCAGCATGAGATTTCAATATATGACCACGAAAATAGTCCAGAATTAGATCCGAATCTAAATCTGTGTACTAATGAAATTGCAAATATTAATGAACTATATAACCTTATCAAAGACTCAGCTAGCACAAACGAAATCGGACAGAATCAATTGGATAATTTGATAGAAAACTTTAGGAATGAAATTCATAATGATCACAATGATCAAAGTTTTATAGTATCACCCAATATTGACCCAGACCCTGACCCTGACCCAAACCCAATCCCCAGTCCGGATATATCCAACCACCACCCCGATATACAACCTGACAATGAACAAATTGAATTACATGAAAGCCAAATCATAAATGAAAATGAAAATGAACCAAATCTGGGATCAAATGGAAACTTCTATCATCATTGGTACTCAGGAAAAGGTTATAATATTATAAGGCAAAAAGAACCGGACTATCTGTTTGAAAATGAAAATAAAGACACTACAGACAGGGCCATTAGCCATACCATGAAAGTAATGTACCTAAATTTGCCCTGTCAAAAGATGGACAGCATAGAAAACCAGTTTGAAAAGTTAGTTAATGGCTTCCAATATATTGATTTTTTTATTTTAAGTGAATTATTATATGAACCGGAGCGACACAGAAGTGTATGCCCAGACGGATATGAACTTTTTTATAATAATAATACCACGATCAAATACTCTGCCATTATATGTAGGATTAATGATGAATACACGGTGACTCAACGGAAGGACTATCTGAACTGTACTTCAGTATCGGTGAAATTTAACGAAACTGAAGAAATCGGTCTAACAGCATTTTACCGCTCACCAAGTCCAGGGTCACCCATGTACTCGGAACTAAAACTAGGGGGGGGAGAAGGCAGTGACCCACTAAAATACGTAGAAAAGTTAAGCAAGGATTTCGAATTGAAAATGAAAAATGAAAATTTAGAAATATTTGGGGGAGATTTGAATGTAGAGGTTAACGGACATAGGACAGGTAGACATGAACGAAGGGGTAGGGAAATATGGGGTGAAGTCTCGGATGAAATTGGGGTGAATGTCCTAAAAGACAAAATCACGAATCCTAGATGGGGTACAAAAATTGATATACTTTTTGTGAATAAGCCGAATATGTGTAATGGTTACACACATATGAATTTCGCCAAAACTAAAGACTATTCAGATCACATAATGACCTATATCACAGTGAAATACAATACGAAAGCAGAAATGGTCAAAAAAATCAGAAGCAAAACGAAAATTAGACAATATGATGAAGATTTGTCGAAATTCACCAATCTCAGCGAATTACAAAGAATAATTTCTCAAGAATGGAATAATAGCCACGATGTGGAAAAGACTCTAGATAAACTAGCTCAATCTAGTGCCGAATTATTCCCATTAAGATCTTTCAAACCTAAATCGAACTCACGTCTACTTGAAAATGATGAAGAAGTAAAAAAGCTTATTGACATCAGAAATAAGTACTTAGACGATAATAATATAGACGGGACAGGACGAGAATTTTGGACGGAACACCCGAATTTGAGAATAATGAACCGAATGATTTCAAAAGAAAAAATTAAGGCAAAAAAAAGGATCATTAATAAAAAGCTTCTAAATTCGAACAAAAGAGGCACATGTTGGGACGTTATAAAAATTCTCAAATCCAAGCGAGACAATATGCCTGATTTTGTCACGGTGGGAAATGTAGCCAAATATTTTAGGGACTTGAGCTGGAATTATACTCCGAAGCTTATTACAATTATAGAAGACGAAGACGAAAATGAAGAAGAAAATGAAGATGAAAATGAAGATGAAAACGAAATTGAAGCCGAAAATGAAGACGAAAATAGCCACCGAAATCTAGAAGATATTGAAGAAGACGAAAATGGATGTAAAATCTTTAGGCCTAGCAATAAAAAATTTAAAATCGAACAACTCTCGATCACGAGTCAAGAGTATTTTAAGAATTTAAAATTGCTTTTATTAGACGGGAAAGGAGCCGAATATAGTTATGGCCCAGATGAAGTCACATTAAATCTGATCAAAAGATTCGATGGGACAGGATGGAATGTGCTATTAGATTTAATAAACGATATCATTGCATTAGGCCGATATCCCGAAAACTTTAGAGATCAAAAACAAGTCCCGGTAAAAAAGAAACAAATAATTAGCACACTGAAAGACTTACGCCCGGTCACGGTCAGTAATTGTTTAGCGAATTTGGTGGAGAAGGTAATTACAAAACTTCTTTATCGTCACGCCGAAGACAATGGATGGCTGCATGAGTTACAGTGCGGATTCCGTTCTGGGCACAGTATAGGTCAACTTGTTAGTCGGATGAGAAAGACATTTGGTAGGTCGGATCATAAGAAGAAATGTGTTCTTCTTACCGACTTATCAAATGCCTTCGGGTCACCGGATGTCGAATTAATTTTGAATTATCTAAAATCAAAATTAAGTAGACAAACTGTTGACCTTATGAAAGGATTTCTTTCACAAAGCGCTGTATTTGTGGAAATAGATGGGAAGCGGAGCGCTATATTTCATACGGCAGGTAGAGGGTTCGCACAAGGCTCAACACTATCGCCTTTAATGTTCTGCATAATTATGTGCCGAACCCATCTTGAAGTTGAGAATATTGGATTTTCGTTCGCCGACGACTGTCAATTCATCTGCGGAGGCAATTCGGACGATGAACTGAAAAAGGAAATTCTGAAAACTATAGGTCAGTTTGATAATTTTTGTAAAAGCTGGAATATTAAGCTGAATGTATCTAAAACCTGGTACATTTACAATAAGAACTTAAAAATAATTTATAATAACATCAAAGTTGAAAATAAAAAAGAGTCAAAAGTCTTAGGATTTAGATTAGATTTCAATATGACCATAGGACCACAACTTACTTGGATCGCAAATTCAATGGGATCAGTATCGCATATAACGAGAAAACTAAAAAATTACATTAGTATAAGAGGCACTGGTATTATTATAGGAAGTTTTCTGTATGGCAGATTCAATCACGGATCAGCTCACACAGAAAGATGGATCAAATCAGACTATAATCACATACAAGCGAAAATAAACTATTATATACGACTAAGGGCGTCCCATCAAATACTGGCGATGTATAGGAATAGAGAAACCCTAGATGCTGAAAATAAAGCAAAAATTGATGAGGTTACGAGTCACATAGAATGCTATCTAAGAAAATTAGACTCAGACCATAAATTAAAATTAATCCCGCTTCCACAGTGGTTTCTACTTAGAGAAGCAGGGTTAATGAGTCTTGAAAACAACCACAAATTCATAAAATTAATGAAATTAGGACGGTTATCCCTGACCGCACGTCCGGAAAGTGAATTCAGAGAGTTGTTAAAATATAACATAAATGGCTCACTGAGGTCGAGACGTAATAACGCTGACTATAATTATTTCAGACCTATGCTGAGAGAAGACGAGCGCAAAACTGGTAATTCAAAAAGACTGATTCAATCCACCGCCCCTCAGGTATGGATTGAGGAATTTGAGAAATTAGATCAGTCGATCAAAAGATTTATAGGACATAAAAAATTTAACACTCTAGTCTCAAAAATCCTAAAAGACAGATGTCAGCACAACACTTCAAGGAGTGGATACTGTCGAAAATGTGGACAAGAATATCGAACACGTGACCCCGAAGACGAACCACTGGACAGATACTTACAATCATTGAATGAAACGATTTTGGTACTAAGGGATGAAAGTATGAATCTTGAACGAATTCCGAGAGAACAATTACAGGATACGGATCTTCAAGTCAGTTTAGCATATTCAGATGCGTTTATGCTAGAACTCAGAAACAATTCTGAAATGCGAAATAGATTAGGGCTTCAAGATCCAGAAGACTTCTGAAATAAAGTAGCACGACTAGCCGAATCAATATCAATATCAATATCAATATCAACGAGAATAGAAGGAAAAAATGGGGAAAAATTGCATTATTGAAAAAGAAAAAACGAAAAAAGAAATTAGAATTATTTTATTTTCAAGATTTATCGAAAGTAGGAAGAAATTACAGAAGATTTATTCAGCAAGATCAGCATCCTCTTGTTCATCAGGTGAGATAGAATTTGACTCAACACCAGTACCACCTACTGGTTCAGATTTGGCCTTCTCAGTATCAGAATTATCTAGAAAAATACATTAGTTATAAGAAATTAATACTAAAATAGTGAAATAATAAATGTAATAATAACTTACCTAAGCTTTTTGAAACAGAATCAGGGTTCTTATCATCTTTAACGGCATCTTCGTGGTGGTCGATATCGGCTTGAGAATCTCCACTTGAACATCTTTCACTGCCAATAGTCTTATCGGATAACCCACGCACGTATTGCATCATTTGATCGGCCTCTAAATTGGTAAAATTAGATCCTAATAATGAAAAACAGACAAAATAGGTTTAGGATCAGAAATTTACCTAATTCAATAGTATTTGGCTCGAAATCAATCTCGATTTCGTACTCAGAAGCACCGTCCTTGACCACTTTGACATCATCGACAGGTTTTACAGCAGATTTTGACCTTGAAGAAGGCTTCTTTTTTTCAGTCTTAGGAGTAGATCGGATTGGACCCTCAACGACATGATCACCTCGTGGCCGAAGAGATTTTTTGACTAAAATAATCATTTTAAAAGTAATGTCTCGACAAAACTACTAATATGAACTAACCAGAAGGGAGTTCATCATCGCAGTCATCAGATCGGACTCGTTTTTTTGCACGTTTAGGTCTCCCAGTACTGGAAAACAGAAATGTACCAGGGGGAATCTTAAGTTTAGATTTGAAAATGTATTTTTGAAAAGTATCTGGAAAACATACCTGAACTTTCTGAAACAGGGTCTCATCCTCTTTGAACATATCAGGGGTAACATTAGAATGCAAATAAGACTGTGACTGTTGAGAAGTAAAAGCCTTATTATAGTCCGTAGATGAAACAGGATCGTCAGACTCAAGATTCCATGAAGTCTCTAAAATAAAAAGAATAATTATAACTAAGAATAAATAAGATATTTTTTCTCTTTTCATAAAATCTTACCAGCAACAGATGACCCAATGAACTTGGTAGACCCAAGATCAGGACGAATTTTAGCTTGAGCCAAAATTGAGAAACCAGGACACTTCTCCATCACTGTAGAAAGATATCGGTTATATCCGTTCTCCAAATCGGTCACCAAAGCTCCGTAAGAAGTTTCGGACAAAAAACTTTGCCATGTGGAAGTTTCGAACTCGGAGCGAGCAGCCTGATTTTTTTCCTTTTCGCGCAACAACCGATAAGCCGTCTTCTGAGTCGATGCCATAGCGGATAGATGATTCATAGACTCTTAATTAACAAAAATTATCAATTAATTAGTAGAAATTCCCAGAAACCTAAAATAAACCCTAACCACTAAGAATACGGCCCCAATCGTAATTTAAACCCAGTGACAATACTTACCGTTACAGATGAGCTTCACATTGTCACACTGACGCTGAGCGTTGTCCAATAGAATAGCCATATCGTGAGCCACGTTACCCCATTCATTGTGTGACTGGGCCGCTTTGAAATACGCTACCAAACAGCCCCTCAGATTATGAACATTTATGGTGGTACCACGTTTATACAGTCCGGAAAGAATCCAAGGGGCAGTCTTCGGATCCATAAGAAGCTCCAAATTGGATAATATAAGACCCGTTGAATCAAAGGAATCTTTTAAAACTTGGGCAACGGTCAAATTAGACATGCGTTCACCAATAGTAGTGAAATATTTTCGGGGGTGCATCAACTTGAACAATGGATCTAAAATCAGACGACCAGACCTTAATATTAAATAAGGGAAAATAATTAAAATAATTAATATATGTAATTTTTCGAAAATAATATTTAATGAATCTAAAGTTAGGAAACCAAGCTTTAATCTAATAGAGCTGAACTTAATAAATTAATAATTTGTTATTAATCATTAACCTCTTGACATGTGAACCGATCCGACCAGGCTGACGAATCCCACGCCAGCTTTCATTATTTTCAACTGAAAACTTGGATTGCCGCCAACGAGAAGTGTCTCCAAGCTCATAACTCGAATCAGAAATGACTCGAGATAATATAGCTAAGTTGATCTGGACCTCTTTAGGCTGAGCGAAGAATTCATTAGATTCCTAAAAACTAAAATTGGTATCATTTTTCATCATTTTTCTTATTAAGTAAGGATTAGACTAAGATTGAATAATACGTACGGACAAGATAGCATCATAAAAACAGATAGCAATCCTAGGCTGCGCCATGTCGGGAAAATCGCTTGAATTTGAAGAATTCAGTCCAAACAAGCTCATTGCATACTGTTCACGTTGAGCCGCATACTCATCTTTGAAAGTATGCAACAAACTAGGAGGATAATGAGTGAATAACTAATAAACTAAAATACTAACGATGATATAGCGGTAACCAACTTCTCATTAGTTCTATTTCGACGGACTTGCTCATGATAAGCTTTTATGATTGTGTCATTTACACTTCGAAAAGAATCCAGGGAAGTTTTTTCTTGTACGCGCAGATGACCTAGAATTTTGTCACACTTGTGTCCAAAATCCTCGATAGTCAGAGTGTCAACAATATCGCCTTGGACCTCGGCGACCTCGACTGCCGCCCTATAAGAGTTCAACGAATCACCACTAGTATTAATGGTCGAGGATAATGTTTCAACTTCAGTAACATCCATCACGACGTCAATGTTTCGAATATATCTGAAACGAATTATGACTCACAAATTATGACTAAAATATTGTAAAGTGCGTGGTATGAAGTTTTAACAAATGACCTATATAAGTATGAACAAAAATAATAATCCTAAAGACAAGTGTCGTCGATTTCATTAGCAGCTATCATAGTAGTATCCATATCAGGACAAGTAGAACAACAGGCATGCTCACTCTTAAAATGAATCATTAATAATTTAAAAAATAAAAAATAATTAAATAATAAAAAAATCCAACCTTAACAGATTCAGAAGCCTCAACCATAACTTCTTCGTCAGGACTATCGTTTTGATTACGGTCTATGCGTCCAATTTCAGACATGGCCAGAGAATCAGGTTCCAGACCAAGGTCAGACGGGAGTTCCATGTTAAGATTTCGTTGTGGCACAGATCGGGGACGGAATCTAGGATCGGGGGCACCACCATTAGCATTGCGAACACCAAACAAAGAATGTCGGGTGATATCTGTCACACGATCGAGATAAACGGTCAAGTTAGTATCCTGATCGTACAGAATTCCAGGATAAACCTTCACACGAGAAACAATCAGTCCAAACTGCTCAGAGGGATCTAAATTATAATATTTTAAAATTAATTTATAACTTATTTATAACTTATTTAAGACTTATTTATAGATTTTAAAATAGTAATTACCGAGGAGATAGGTGAAATCAGTGTTCAGAGGGGAACGAAATACATATTTCGCGATTTCACTCGTGCCCTCACCGCTATACACAATTATCAAATTGCGATTGCGGGGACATAGCGAACATAATCCATCGACAAAGCTGGTGACCTTGGCCTCATCCAATTTGGGGATCTCGGACTCCAAATAATCCCGATATCGCCGGAAATCACGGACCTATAATGTTTTGTAAAAATTCTGCACCACCCATAAGTTATAACTCGAAAAACTAAATAAAATCCTATAAAATTCTACACCACCGAGAATAAAAGGTCTATAGAACGGAAAAGGCCAATTTATGTTTTGTAAAAATTCTGCACCAAAGAAATCATAAATTATGAATCAAAAAGGCAAATTTAGGTTTCATAATGATTCTATATCCCCAAAATCATAATTCAACACTTACTGACAAGGCAATAGTTACATGGGGTTCAAGGTGAAAAGAAATAATGAAACGACGACCCTCAGACACACCCTCGCGGGAAATCTGGGAACCAGTAATAGACCGTCGAAACAAAAACTGACCACCAAGGCCCATTTCCTTTACACCACTCATATAGGGGGAAGACATTAGCAACCGAAATATAATCTGAAGAACAAAATCTCTAATTATAGTATTTTAGGAACCAAAGAATTTGAAAAAAGGAACTACAACTGAACTAGAAAATCTCGACTGATTTGAAAAATGAAAATGAAATGACAACGCAATAATAGGAAAACTACGACATCCAATTCAGACCAAATTATTATTGCGAAAATCTGCTTGCAAAATAAAGTTGACAACAAGGAAATTAGGTTCGAAAAATCTGATAAACAAATTTACCCAAATTAGAAAGAATTAGACTAATCAAAAACACTAAAAATAAACAAATAAACAAATCAGGGAAAATTCGAACCTAATGACGTATAGGAGTATTGATTTTATTATTTTATTTTATTGAAGTCAATTTCTGAATTACAGAAGTAACAGGGAAGTTTTCTGATCAAAAGTTCACTAGAAATCTAGTCCGGATTTCATTTGTCATAGGAATCGTCAAAAACTGTCACTCGGGTCATTTCCACTCTCTCGATGCCAGGCTTCAGAATAGAATCAGCTCTAGAATCAATAAAATTTGGACCAGGGCCAACACATTTATCTTTCAGCTGAGGTCGAACTTCGAACTTGGACAATAGCACCATAATCTTGTCGACCAAAATAGTAAGGATATCGATAGTATTTCCAAGTCGGCACAAAAATGAATTGAAAAAAGTGACAAAAACCACCATAGTGGCCGCGGTCAGAACGACTGATGGGACCAAATTTTTCGCTGACTCGCCGGAAACGAGATCCATTAATGATGAAATGGTTATCTTTGACATCTCTAGTACTAACGACCGCTTTTTTTCTTTTAAAAATCTTTTTTTCCTTACTAAAAGTGAGGTTTTTTTTATGATTCCAAAATGATAAGAAACGGCCCAGTACTAGTGAACAGTACCACAATCAGAAAAACTCAGAAAGACGAAAATCTGGCACCTGTCCAACGAGAACTCAATTGGAGAATCTGAATCATCGTACGATCATGGTCCGATCAAGTCAGCCAATCAAATCGCTTCATTTACTTCAACGCGGGTTCATACCATATCTATAAATTCATAAACGTAGGCTTAGGAATAGTTAACGGAATATTCCCCTCTCACCAGCCAATGAAATTCCAAGAACTAAATGAATTTCAGATGGTAAGAGTCAAAGTATGAACCCGTTACTGCCTATAAAACCTGTACACATTACTGTAACTCACTGCCTCGGGGATACGCGATGCGAGAGTCTCCCGCCTGTATAAGTCTCATTTAGTGAGCACAATAAATTAAATTAAATTAAATTAGAACAAGCTCCTGCCGCGCCTTAATTTTGAGTGATTAAGGGTAGTTCAGACCCAAGTCATTTTATTTTCGAAATCAATCTCAGAAAGATTCGGATCCGACATAGAACGACTCGGAAATAGAATGACGCCATCTTCAATCGATTCTGAGTCGATCAAGAAATTCATCGTTCCATTTCAGAGTCGTTGTATGTCGGATACGACTCTTTCCGAG
>SCLD01102247.1:0-10069 GCA_004367895.1 Oikopleura longicauda
AGACCAAGCTTCAGCCACGACTTCATTTTGTCCGGCTCTTTACCAAGTGAGTAAAGATGAGCGTCATGACGCGAACTGACCGTGACCAGATGTCGGCTCACATATGACGTGGCATAAATAATATGCTTGATCATTCTCAATTTGTCACACGACGTAAATCCCACACTGGGAACGGACCCACTAGCGCTATACTTTTGACGAGTATAAAACCTGCCAAATTTATCCGTGAATTTATCCGTTAAAACATAATCATGCAACTCGAGTACTCATTCAAATCAACCGACTCAGCTTCTTTCTTGGATGCGGCCCGTCAATTGATGGAGACAAAAGAAGACTTTGATAGTGACTTTGACATTACTTTCTGTAACTCATTTTTCAGATCGAAAATACCAGTGTACAAAGCAAAAACGACGAAACAAATCAAGCGAAGATTATCAAAGTCAAAGATTCCTCGACTGAAGAAGGCAACAGTCGCCAAGGAGAACGATTACGAGCGCCTTGGCCGCATGCTGGGCGACGATGCAAAAGACTTCATCAAAGAGTTGGCAGTCACCGAGAACGTCAACTTGATTGTTGAGGTTGACAAGAAGATTCGCACTCGCAAAATTATCATCACCGCGACGAATAAATAAGAGCAAATACTGTTAAAGAATATGTTTTCACACTGACTTTGCAATTTATTTGTTCAGATATAAAATAAATATTTGTTTTTTAATTAATTTGAAATAAATAAATGTGATTACGATGATCTTCGTAGTTCACTTCTAAACCATGCATGCGTGGATAGTACTGACGACAGTGAGGGTCGATTATGGGGCAGAAATTCGAGGATACTTTTCATTAGTTCATTTGCTTCGGGCGTTACACTTTTGAGTATGTCAGCCGGCAGATCGATGTCGACACGTTTTTTCTGTCGAAATAGTTAGGGAATAAATTTATAATAACTTCGCTCACCGAGATTATGCTGGCCAGTTGATTCTTGCTAAATGGCATTGTGGCGGTGAACATGATGTATAGGATGACACCACAGCTCCATGTGTCTGATTTGCGCGGGTCATAAGGGCCCTTGGCGTCTAAAACTTCGGGCGCTGTGTAAGCAGTTGATCCACAGTATGTCGTGCTCTATCAGTGGGGATTGACATGTGCTCTGCATAAAATCCAATTAGACGGTCAATGTCAATCCCACGGGTCAATTCACTGTCGCCTACTGTTCGCGCAAAGCCAAAATCGGCGACCTTGACCGTGCCATCTGTCGAAATAAGCAAATTCTCGCATTTGATATCACGATGAACAAGTCCGTTCTGGTGTAAGTGATCGATTCCGCTGATTAATTCATAGAATATGCGCCGCACCAATGTCTCGCGTAAGCCGCCTTTCAACCGCAAGTACTGTAAGAGGTCGAAACGGGCCAGTTCGGTTATAATGTAGTTCTTGTTATTTAGCTCAAAATGCTCAAGCGTCGTCAGTAGATTGTTATGCTTCACTTGTTTCGATATTTCCAACTCTCGGGGCATGAAATTCTGGACAAAGTCCTGGGCAGCCGTCTTACAGTCGATAATTTTGACGGCTACCTCGATTGTGTTCCCCTTTCAAATTAAAAATATTAGTTTAAAGATTTTATAGGCACAAAAAAGAAGGCCCTCACCTCATCGGTTTTCTTTGTTGCCCGATAAACGGTACTGTAAGTGCCCTGGCCAACACGCTCGACAATTGTGATGCCCTTGTCGGCGAGGCCAGTATCACTTTTGAAGGGGTTTTTGAATAATTTCACCATTGTTCGCCTTGTCCAGTGATAATACTTCAATTTTGGCAACTGACGATTTTGACGGCTGACAACACCACCAAGTCATGAGATATTCTAGAACTTTTGACAATTCCAAGAATTCAGCATTTCGATGTTATCATGGTTCCAACCGAAATGGGGTCTTTTACATAAGGGTTTTTGTGAGGATTTTTATGGTGACAAACAAATGTTTCTAGATTATGGAACTCCTGAATTGTTTTGCGAACATCGACGAAACTTAGTTATGTGAACAGTGATATGCGCTCAATCCGGAACATACTGAGCCGATTATTTTCGACGGGCGATTCCGGAGATAGCAAGCCAAACACGAAGCAAAGACGAAAAAGCGTCCCCAGCTCCCTGTTCCAACGCGTCTCTGCTATTTTCCGCAATCAAAGAAGCACCGGTAATAATTTCTTTTCCATCGGATTTCTATTAACAATCATGTTTCAGGAGATGTCGGTGATATTAATCAACGACGCGGATCTAATTTTTCAACGCTAAACCGACGGCTTAGTGAACAGACACAGAACACAGCAACACTCGAGTTTAGGAGTCGGCCAAGTTTTGTTTTATGAAGCTTAGAAAATCGACCATTGGTGACTCTGAAATCAAGTCACTCGACTCAATGGGCCGCCTATCACTTGATGAGACGCGCCTGATGCGTACACCCGCACTGCATGATCGTCATGAACTTAGATCATCAATCGAAAGGGAAGATCATCCCTTTCCTCATTTAATGCGTACCTCGTCCTACGTTGACCGTAACGTCCGCACATCGGAGCTCAACTCAGACCACGAAGGCTTAGAGCAACGTCTTGAACGAGGTGATTTTCTATTTGCGAGTGCTTAATTCTTACATCTACCCAGGTCCGGCACTGACAAATACCAGATTGTCAAAGACCAAATTGCCCCAACTGCTCATACCAGAGGTGCAGTCTGAGAATGCAATTACACAAGACACATTGAACAGCCATATGGAGACAGAGACGACCGACCTTAGACGGGAGACGAATCACTACAGACCGCGCGAACTGCGAAATTCGCTCCAACAAAGCTCCATTGTTTTACCCGATCCAGCCACTAAGGATGTCATCTCCGTTTCATCCCAATATTAAAAATCTATTTAAACTTTATTAACCTCGTCGAATAAAGAAGAAACGAAAATTTAAAGTAAACCCAGTTAACACACGCCCAAAAACGTTGTTAAGGAGCATTTTGAATAATTGACAAGCCAACTTATTGAACTTGAAAATGGGTTTATTACAATTTACATGATTTAGTCCAGAGAGTTATTGGTCCAGTAGTATTCTGTGTTGCTTGCACAGGTGATCTGACTCAGAACATATAATACAGTTTTGCTCGTTCTTATTTGCGCCATACTTAACGTTTGATTGAATGCGATTAAAATTAAAGAAGTTTGTGTTCTTCGTCTTTTTCAAAAATTGATTGTTGGCTGTCGGCTGTTGCTGTGGCGGTTGTGTCTGTTGCCCGTTGATTAGATCTGGTTGATTAGCAGATTTAATGTTATTATTGTAATTGTTGCGCTGCGCCAAAACAATGTTATTATCGCGGTTATTGTTGCCGGTAATCGCAGCGCCACCATTATTGCCCCCATTGACATTATTTGGGTTGCCGGCATTTGGCTGCCCCGTCTGATTGTTTTGTCGACCTAATACGACCCGGACATTGTTGACATAGCGACCACAGTCCATTTTATACTCGATTGAATCGTTTTCGGGGCGCGATTTCAATGCCACTTTTGACGCACTATCAACAATCAGACTGATCAAGCCACCGAGCCAGCTCAGACCAAGCAATGTCCAAATGTACACTGAATGATTGACAATTAGACTGGATGATAACTGAATCAACGTCACCTGCAATGCGATAGAAGTTGAAGTACATTTGATTGATTGAATCATGCTCGTGATCCTCGATGGCCTCCTCATTGCCCTGATGTTTTGCTTTGTATCGTGTATAGTCGGCTGAATAATTGATTAGTCTTTTGCGGTGGTGTGTGCCCTCTCTACCCGGGTATATCTCACATTGGGCCAAATAAGCCCGTGTTACTTATTAATGATCCGCCGTTACTTACCAGTCGGGCAATAATCACCAAAGCCAATGGTAAGCAGGGTGATCATGGTGAAGTACCATGCCTGTAATAGTGTCCACCCTTCGATGTGATGGAAGACAACGGCCGGGATCAATGAGCAGCTGATAAAACCACCGACCACATAGACCAGCAAGGAAATGGCTGAGGCAAATTTGACACTAACACGGGAGACGCACTTCTCCAGCTGCTTGAACTTCTCCAGCAGAAAGTCTGACGTCCGTTTCATAATGTAGTAGAAGAGTGGCACGCCAATCATTGCATAACATATGCAGAAGACCTTTAAAATCATTTTTAACTTATAAGCATGTAGTATGCATTTAACACGCGTTTTAAAGCTCATTTGCATATGTTCTACTTACTCATTTATAAATATATCTGATTAAATCAAAACTTATGTTTCTTTTTTTTCGACTCTAACTCACCTTGCCCGGATTAGTAGCAGGGTACACATTACCATAGCCCAAGGTCGTTACAACCGTTCCGGCAAAGTAGTAGGAATTTAAAAACGACCAATAGTTCGTACATCCATCCGCAATCATCGTCGCCCTGTCAACAGCGCCCGTTTTGACTACTTCAAGCAGTTCTCTGTTGGTCGGGATTCAGACAAAGTTAACATGAAACAAGTTTAACATGTGACATCAAATCAGTTGAATCCGTAATTATAGTGAGCGTAACTGAGCGAAATGTTGTCATCCTTGCCCAAGTGCTCCAAATCACTGATGTTTCGATTGTACCTGATCAATCATGCATTAGCCCAGCAACGACAAGTAGTTTGTATACTCACTTTGACCAAACGTACTCCTCTCCAGCATTGACATACAAAGCGCCGAACTCATTGACGAATTCGCACTTATCTTCTTCAGTGGGTCGCTCTAGTATTACGAACATCCACGCGCCGAATCCCAAATAGGAGAAGTAGACAATCAGCAGGAACCAATATGTCCAGCATGAGAAGTTGACGTAGAAATTCTCGGATAGTTTTCGTCTTATCCGATTAATTCGCTCCAAATTCATTATCCACATAAATGATATCATCTGCGTCCAATTCAGTCCTTAGCCATGTCAACTGAACAAAGTTCTCTTTACTGTTATCTGTTGTTAAACTACAGTGTTTGATACTGTAATATAAGCATCAACTGTCAATTACCATTTCATTACCGACTCCCAAGTCACCACCTCTCTATATATGAAATAAAGACGCAAAATAAAAGAAATTACGTTGGTAAATCAGTTAATCAATAATGGTGTTCTATCTATGTTCTACAAGCTTATAAACAGAGTATGGAGGAAGAGGCAAAAAGAAGAGGAACATAAAGTTGGAAAAATGAACGGGAAAAAGATAGGCACAATCGATTGAAGGTATTGAATACTGCATATACAATACGGATGATCGATCCGTCTTCGTCATTTTCTCATTTTTTTCTCGTTTGGGACGCGCTCGGCCCCACTATGCATTATATAGATATACGGGGTCTTACCTCCTTCACTACACTCCCCTGCACACACTCACACACACATACGTTAATATGTTTCTTTCATCTCCGTCTAACTCGTTTTTCTATGTTTTGGTATGGTGCGTAAGCGTAAGACACGTCGGATTAAATTTCATCTCCACATTGCCACAACGAACCAAGCTCTCTCACGCAATCATTATTCCGACTTGAATCTCGACGGACCTGACTCGAAATCCGCACACAAATCCGGGTTCACACACATACACGCTCAGAGTCCCGGACTCGCGGTGTTTATGCTGGGTTAATTTTTTATTCAGAATAATCTTCGCCGCGGCCTTTGTCCTTCAGACCAAGCGGGATTAAACAAATAAACATATTCTGGTCAATGTCATCTCAAAAAGGCTTAGCCTGCTGAAAATCAAGTTGCTGCTGAGGATTTGACAACTGCTTATGCGGATTGTGACCAAATACAGAATAAACACCATTTTGTATAACTTGCTAATTCCTGGTCCATAAATACTGTCAATAACTGCACAAAATAATCTTAACGATGATTTCGTCTTAATCCCCTCCCGTGATTAGCGTTAAACATTACTTACAGAGGCTCATCTTTGCGTAATGTGTATTACGATAAGCCGCGCCGCTGCTTCTGAAACCAAGTCTCTATAGTTCTCGTTTTTTTCTGTTGCAGAAGTCGGTTCTGTGCCCTTTAGTTCTATTTCTGCATGTTGCTCGCGGGTCTCTACCCTCCGGCGTTTCTCCTCCCTTCTACCATGGCCTTGGCTTCGGCGCTCTCTATCCCGGATTTGATTTGGGTTTAGCCTAGCGATTTAACCCCGGAGTTTATCTATTTATCACATATAAAAATAAAACATGCACATTCGGCCAAACGATTGAAATCCAACGTTCGGAGGTGAGAGGGCTTAAACCAGGATAAGGGTCTTAATCGTGACATCCGTCATCCCTGCATTCAGATTATCTTTTCAGGCTCAAACACAGTTCATACAATGCTGCATGACCCGATACTTCATGCGTGTCAACTGGGCAACTCGTTATCATCACTTGTGGATTGCCTGTTTCAAAGTCAATTCATATGTATATTTCATATAATAGCATGTCTTTAAAGGTCGACCAGGATTATATTGTTTAGGAACAAAGTAGCCGGTAGTAAGTAAAACCGGACATTTAGATGAGTCTTTTATTGGTTTAACTGGAGCACATAAATCACGCCTTATCTATCGCAGATACTTGACCTTACCAAACGGTAGCTAGTTGTCTTACGTAGCGGGGTTAATTATGGACGATTCTGAAAGACGGTTTATGAAGCACTGACGTTGCGATTCTTTTTAAAACAGTGGTTTGAACTCTATAACTAAGTTGGTATTTTTTACACATTTGATAGGTTTGCCTCGTATGTTAACCAGATTTTACGCAAAAGAGCAATCAATATTACTTGAACACTCGGCCCTTTTTTGTCACGACCGCAGAGTTTATTGGTACCTAAACCCGATAACATCATCATCCATGCAGTCCACCGAAGCCTGCCACCGAAAAGTTAAAATCCGAGAAAAAGTGAGGAGGCGGAGAAATAGGGAATTGCAACAGAAAAATGGTGAAGGACACGCGCGCGCGCACACACACATACACACACACACACGAAACCAAAAAAGAAAAAAATGTCAGAAAACCAATATCTCTGATATCTGGTTTTATGAGCAGCATTAATTGCTGTGTCTGGCTTTACCATAGTGACCCCCATATTAGAAAAGACTCTTTCGCTATATAAGTTCCATTAACAATCTACTATCTCGTCATTTTTAGCCATGGAGTCGTCAATAATTGAAACGTGTACTACTCTAGCAGATACAACTAGCTGATAATGAGCTACATTCAGGGTTAACAATTTGCCAAATTTATTTAGACAAGCAATTCCGACATAGTAGTGTACGACCTATGATATATCACTGGCATTCCCACATAAACACACCACGGGCACATAAAACGCATAAAATGCGGTTCCACTAAATTATTAAAAACTCATTGGTGGCCAGGTCTCACACACCTCTACTATGCCCCGGGTAGCCAAATTCCTAGTCAGCAGTTACTAGTCAGCTTCTTGCTTGACTGGAATGAAATTATATTGGCGTCAATAAGCTTAGATGGGCTAATTGACTGGAACCCAGTGAGTGTTTCGCCATTATAAATTTATACTGACTATGCCACTCAATAAAATACAGGTGTGGATAAGGGTGAATATTGAATGTCCACTTTTAAATAGTGACTGTATTTGACAGTTAATTGGATACTGTCACAGTTAATTGGATACTGTCAATCTTTGGGCGAATAGAAATATAACCGTCGGAAGAGGCCAATTGGGCTTTGAATGAAGAAACTGATTGTATTTGCTGCCAGTTTCTTCAATCGAGCAAAACCGAAGGTATACTGCTTCGTTGTGTCCTCGGTTTTGGCTAAATATGAATATGAATACTTAAAACGAACTGAAAAAAAGGTCAGACATTCATCTCGATTCGGACCTGTCATTGTGCTCACCTAGACTAGTGTACTCGGTTGACTTTGTCTTGGCTGACAGTCGTTGTATTCGCTGTATAATGAATACAACCGGTGACAGTACGAAGAGGCATATAAGCAAGATCAGACTTAACCCTTTGGGAACAATTACTCTTACTTCATTCATCAAACCTGTATAAAACATTCAGCATCAGTGTCACACACACCAGAATACTCTGCGATGCCAACATCAGCGACACAACCGCCTGTAAAACAATGCACACTGGCACAATTGCCAAATTCGCCATTGTCGGCTGTTCAAGTAAATGTGTCAGCCATTTCGAATCGGCTGCCTCTTTCAATTCATCTTTCTTTTGCTCCGTGTAAATGATTGCTCGTCTCGACTTTAAAGTAAACTTTTATTCAATACGCCATTTGACGAGTGATTCTCTTACGAAATCAGTGGTATGAATAACCGACTGTCTGATTGTGCTAGTTATGTTCAACATTGTACATCTCTTCGTTCATCAAAATGGTATTTTCAATTTATTTCAGAGTAAACTACTTTTAAGTATCTCGATATTTTGGAGATCGTGGCGCGGTACCTTGGCGCATATCAGCATATTTACGATGTGTAGCATTGGTAGTTACTTACCCGATTACTGACTCTGTAAAGAGGTCAATGTAACGGATCATTGACGAGATTGACACATCAATCGTTATCACACGTCTAACTTAGCAAAAATATAATCGAAACAGTCACGCAGAAAAGTCAATTTTAATTTTAAAACCATGTGGTTGAACTTGTATTACGCAAATAGTGAAACCCGCATGAACCGCACAACGACGCTAATGTGAGAAAAATTAGAGACTTGGCCTTTGCCGAAATTATATACACTATCTTCAACGGATTATAACTTTACTGTCGTCTCGCCTTAACCCACAACTTACTGTTTCAAATCAAGTTTATTATGTTCCGTGTACAACGTGTGCAGCAAACTTGGATTTATTTTATTGATCCAATCATTGATGATCGATTTAACCTTAACAATCGCCTCGTATTGCTCAACCGTTTCGACCATATTAGGCCTGTCATTGCGCAGTGACGTTACAATACGCAATGGATTATTGTCAGCCTTTTGAAGCAAGGCCAGAATCGCCACAAACGTGCCACTACGTCCCTGTCCGGCGAGACAGTGGACAACAGTCGGATATTTGTTCACATGACGCGCGAGTTCGATCAGTGTGCCTAAGTCACCAGGCACGCCAAAATCGGGCCAAGCAGTATAGTGAAAGTGGCGATACGTGAGCCCGTCTTTTGTCAATTCACTCACTGTGAATGCATCAGTTTTTATTTCAACACTGCGCTTGTCAACACCAGCGGTAAAGTCAAAACAAAACGGCCGACTACCCGTCAGACTCATTGTGCATAGGCTGACAATGTTGACGATGCGATGCTCGCTACACATACGCCAAAAATCGTCAACCGTGTTTTGACGCGGCCCCTGGGCGACAATTAGGCCGTTTATAATTGACATGTGCGATGCGTTGATATAACCGCAATTGCTCAATCGAACCAGGGTCCGATCGTAGGGCGACAGATGCGGATACTGATTCAATTCGGGTTTCAAGGCGCCCACTTCGCGCGTTTCAGCTGGATTCGCATTTGGCAAGTGTTCAAATGCATTGATCATTGGATATTCGCTAAAGTTTTTTGCTTGTATTTATTGTATTCGTTGTGTGGTACAGTGTGTGTGTGTGTTGGTGAACTGGCAAGGTGGATAAATAGAATCGACTAGTAGTCGTAATAAGATTAATCGTGCAGCAACTGACGTGAAATAATCAATCGCATCACTTCGTTCGCACCCTCCAGGATTGAGTGGACGCGTAAATCACGTACAATTTGCTCAACTAGGTTATAAATGTTAATTATGACGCCAAATGGGAGCGCCTGTACTGTGTGAACTCCCATGGGAGGCAAGACCTACATTAGATTCTATGCGTGTACACGAATAGCTCGAATAATGAATAATTCATAGACTACACACCTGGATAATCCTTCAAATATCCATAACCGCCAAACATTTGCAGACACCCATTGGCGACCATGAAACACTCGTCCGTCGCATGCAACTTCGCCATTGCGCACAGGGCGGCGGCGGCCGGGTCCTTGGCGTCAATGGCCGCCGCCGCATGCCGGACAATGAC
>SCLD01102259.1:0-10067 GCA_004367895.1 Oikopleura longicauda
AAAAAAAAATTCGCGCATCGACTACCGGCGAAAAAAGCGCAACTGTTAAATAAAATCAATCAATTTCTAACCTGGATTTGCACCACTTGATTCAGCATCATTATCGGGACACGATTCAATGACATTACAATAATCCCATGTTTTACCAACAGCTAATATATCCTCATCTTTCGACAAATAACACCACGGTCCTCGTTTATCCTTTTTGCCTTCGAACTTGACGTTTCTGAAATAAATTAAATATCGATGACTAGATCGGAAAATGAATTTCAACCTACCGACAGAAATTGTGATTATCTTGCTCAGTAGGATCATCATCAGAAGGTCTGTTTGACAAGGTCACATCATTCCAGCATTTGCAAGCATGACCACGGGCGGTTTTGTTTTCCGTACCGCGATATTTCTTTTCTTTCTCGGGGCAGTCAGTGGTTTCAACAGTACATGGTTTCAGTGAACTAACATCGCAATCTTCAAACAAGAACGAACTGAATGGTTCAAATCAATTTCACTGATACCAAAATTCACTGATACCAATAAAACCGGAAATGTCAAAGAAAACGTACTCATCGTTTTTTGATCTGCTATTTTCGATAGCTTCAAACATTTCTTCGACTGTATCAAAATGAACAAAACACCATGGATTGCTTTCAATTTCTGTCATTGATTTTGAAACAATTTCTGGGTTTCTGAGCACGAGTTATTCTATCAAAACGTTATGAATTATGTTCACCTGCAGAAATTTTTGTGTTTTGCAATCTGTTCGACCGTACTACCAAGTTCGTACATTGGCGGATCTATTTCTGACCAGTTTCTACATTTTCTACCTGACTTGGTTTTTGATAATTTGTCGCCAAAATATTCATTTCGTCCCTTTATATTTCTCAGACATTCTTCAGATGATGCTAGAGATTCTGTTACCATCTATTCAACCCGTTTCTATACAAATACCTGAGTAAAGTATGAAAAGCGATGCTCTCATCTTTTTTCTCTTAGATATTTTAACCTAAATACTTATTGTGTTTCACCTCAAAACCGAATTGTTTACTCAACACGGTCGACGAAATCATGTTGGCACCTTAATGGTCTATGAGACTAAACAGTATTTCATTTGCGAAAAATACAAAGAATATTTAAATATATTGGATACACTTATTATTTATTATCGGTATTACATGCTTCATAAAGTTTGTCATTAGTATTTGATGGTGGTAAAAGTGGCGATGATTGTGAACATGAGCTCGATATGTCACTTGGTGATATCAGAGTTGGTGATTGAATTCGTGTTTTTCGAACTTGTTCCAGCCGATGTTGATCATAACGGCACCAACGGTATATCGCAACCAAACCCAATATGATGAAAACGAAAATGAAAAAGAAAAATCCAACATAAAGCGCATCTTAATAAATATGTCTCATTTTCACTCAAAAGTACAGGTCCAAATTATACTGTTTGTTTAGGAAAATCTAAACGTAACGAGCTTCGTATTGAGTCTCTTGATATACATTTTGATACAAATAATATACAGTTATAGACAAATAATGAAAGATATAATATCTTAGATATTAATAATGCACTTAAGAATGATGAATAAGGCATTTAAGAACATTCTGAACATTAAGTCAAAAGGTCATGTGCATGTCAAGATTAATAAATCATTTAAGAACACCTATGAAGTACTAATCTTATGCGAACTAATTGTTAATGATTATGACGCATGTGACCAAGAATTGGTAATCGATCCTAGTTTTTACCTGTTATTGCACTTGGTTTAGGTTCTGCGCTCGTCGGACATTTCGAGTATTCTACGATCTGGCAAGACGTATCATTGTAAACCATTATTTTGTCTTCTGACCGTAGTGTGTTACCATAATTCCTCATCAGCGGAACATTGAATTCGTCAAAATCGTCATTTATCATAGGGGGCTGGTTGCAATTTTCAAGCCTAAAAGTATTGTTTTGAAAACATCCTAAAATGAAAGACTTACGCAATGCCTTTGCTGATGTAGTAATCACCGCCTTCGAGTTTAACAACTTCGTCTTTGAATTCTTCACTTGAACAATCAGGCTCTCCTTCCTGGCGAATCAAAGAGCCTACGGGCTCGAAATGGCAACAGTTTCTATCCAATATCAAGTATGAACATATCTTGAATGTTTTCTTATCATCTTAATGTTTATATTTGAGCAGGATCTCAAGATGAATAAGAATTCTAGAAATAACACTTACCTTTCTTGTCATGTGCGATCAGTGATTTGCATTTGTTGCATACAGAAGAAGTACAGAATCTGTTCTTTGCGACTCTAAAAAAAATGTTTTTCAAGCTAACATAGGCGCTCGACCGCGATGAAACCGAGAATTAGCAAAAGGGTATTCAATTTAAACCTTGAGAGCCGTTATCGGAATGAAAAGCATTCCGGCCAGCTTAAGACTATGCAAAATCTCTTTCAAGCTCTAATATTTCCCCAGTGGGGATTCCTCAGTGGGGATTCCCCTGAGTGAAAAGTTCAAGGACAAAACAGTTCTTTGAAAGATAAGCTCATTGATGTAATGTTATTAATATAAGTTGACGACCAAGCTGAAGATTTATTTCATTTACTGTAAGATACATTTTAAATTTTTGAATCACACTAAGACCTCAACTTGAGGATACTTGAAACATACTTTACTTCGTATCGAGTTGGTCTCATGCGATGTTTTCTCTAATTAAATGGAATTGGTAAAATATTTGAGGCCTATTTTCGAATGATGTCGTGTTTTATCTCGAGTCTGCTCTTTGGATCTGTTGATGGCTCACTTTAATTTGCATCAATTTCATTTCGTTTTAATGTCATTTGGATATGACTCCGTCGAATGACCGCATTCGGACACTGGTCAGACGATCGGGCACAACTCATTTAAAAAACCTATTAATATTCAGCCATGGTCAACTTGATCGCATTTGCATACTTATTGCAATTTACAAATTGAGTCAGCCTTATCAAACTAAAGTTCAAATTATATAACCGGACATAAATTATGTGTTAAAAACTTAATTTGATTTGAATTATAACATATTGGATCTGGCCATAAATACTTATGATAGGACCATATCATATGGTTCATATGAAGAGATTCAATGATGTTATATCAATCCGAATGTCAAAAATGAATACTCCTGATAATATATTTTTTAAAATGGTATAACATATGAAACTGGTCGTAATCCGTGGATGAGGCATTATCCATTGAGCTCAAGAGGACTACGAAAATGTTATCCTTGTCTGGCATATCTTGGATAACCCTTCTTATGACTCATAAGTTATGACGTTCAGTCATGTTTGACTAAAGAGTAAAGACAGACCTTTGGATCAACTTGAGATCACTCTTTGGTCCAATAAAACTTATTGAAATCAACCACATTGGTGGTAAGTATCTTATTCATGTCCCATTTTATGATATTAACTGAACACACTGACTTCCCGAAGATATCAACTTTTCAAGTTTGTTAGAAGCCCAACATTAAATTTTGTACCAAGTTTGATAGTATGTCAATGACATACCTTGGCGATTGAAAATGGCCTAGAGCAAATTCTCAGATAGAATTCTTTAAAATTTAGCATACGCAAGAATTATGAAAGGGTGTTATTGATTTCCCAAAGTGACCTAAGATAGACCAACATGTGATTTTCACAATTTGCGTCAGACCAGAGATGCAGCCGCATTGCAGTGACCATGGGGTATCTGACCATCATATCATATATGATATGATTCATATCAGTGTGACCATGTTCAACAATACAAAAATTTCTCATGGATCAAATCTCGAAAATTTCAAACTAAAGTATCTCGATTACGCTTATTCATGCTTAAAAAGCGGCTTACTTTTTTGATCCAAGTTTATGGGCCCTTATAAGCTAACCTGTATGATCTCATAGAAAGATGATTCTCTTATAAGACTGAGATTCTGAATTATATAAAACGGTAGTTTTGGAAGATTATAACTCCTTCGATGTTTACAAAGAACTTCAATTTCAAGTCTTCAAGCAATCTGTGAAGCACTTGGGGTTATTGCACGAGTAATTGAAGTCAAAATTGATATATTAATATTTGACTGTATGATATGGTTACTGCTTGAGATTGACTGTGGTTTAGCCCTCAAAAATACGAATAACATTTATTGATATGGCCTGACCCATATGATATGGGTTAAGAAATATTAAAAATAATTTGACTTTCGACTCTTTCGCAGGTTCCCTTCAACCTTGGTATAGTAATTTTGATACGCTGATAGACTGATTTTTTGATGTAAATGAGATGTACTTACCGCATTTTTCTCATTCAGTCAAAGTAAAGTTGGATTGTTCTTCTATATAAGTCCACGGAGCGTCCTCTTTTTCTCTCTGGTTTACTGCTTCCTTCAATCCTGATTTTATAATAGCACCAGAATCGAATCACCGTTATTCCATTTGCACAAATTAGACGTAATTTAAATTCTATTATAGTGAATGACTCAGATTGTATATTCTATGTATACTGATGGTGACTGACAGATTTAAAAGGTTATTTTCAATCATTGACTATATTTTTCGTATCAATTAAATAAGATGACCGTCAGTTTCGTATGATATCTGGTCTCTGAAATAAGTTTCTGAATCTTTAAAGTGAATATACCCGTTATATATTTGACATAAGATTACACAGTTTGAATACAGTAAGAGCACACAGTTTGAACTTTACAAAAATTGACATCTATGAAGACAACGTAAGATACCCATTAGACTTTTCTTTTAGACAGTAGTTCAAAAATAACACGTAAAGCCTTAAAATCTTGTCACTTGGAGTTTCATCATGACCCAGCCTAGATGATGATATTTAAGCAGGTCTTGATATTTCAAGTTTGTGTATAATACAATTTGAACTAACTGTAAAAAGGTGTTGTGAGATGATTGCTCAGTGATTAATTTAAATATTGTTAAACAAAAATCCAAACCACCTTGCTAAAGTGGAGTTCAATGTGTTTAAAAGATATCTTTCGATTATAATATATATGAGTAGAAATAATGTCATTTTCCGCTCACAAAGATTGCATTCTTGGGACCGTGCTGATCCGTCGAGCAGTCATTTGTTGATTCATTGAATTTTAAAAACAGAAAAATATGCTTTCTACAGCATTTGAAACCTACAAAGTGACCTCATCTACAAACCTGATTGAGGTTTCAGTGACAGTGTTTGACCCGACTTCGACCAAATGTTTGAGGACCCAAGCTCTTGAACATATCATATCATATGTTACATTGTAACATGATATGTTACTTATGACGCTTCTTAATTATACCATTTTATTGAAACATTTCATTTCCGAAGTAAATGGTGATTAAATCGCAGACGATACCAAGCCCTTTATCGGCAGTTATCAGCTGATCAATTTTTCAAAGGCTGAAGACATCCCTCACAATTATGCGGTTTGAACGGAACGTAGATTGATTAGATGGTTTTCTTGCTTTTTATTGTCTTATATACTGTAGATTATTTACAGCTATACATTAGTTCGAGTTGAATGTGTTCTTTTTGCATTTACAGTACATATAAACATACACACAAAGTTCATCGTCTGATGTGCTTAGAAGGGACTGAGGTTCCATTACGTAGGCAACCTTTCAAGATGCGGTCATTAGATTTCTTTCGGTATCCAAACTTGCTTAGTCTTTTATTTAATACTTCAACATTGATCAGCATTCTGGCGGTTCAAGGCTTTGGTCAAGTAAATTTGTCATAACCATCACTGTATGACAATAAGTGTCGAGAAAGTAAGAATGAATACAAAAAATATGTTCTGTTGATCATTGGTACACCTGTTTTTCAAACTTCAGGGAGCGTCATGACGCGCGTCATTTCTGGACAACAATCTGAAACGAATGGTTGTACAAAAGGCTTATTGGCCAACTAAATTTTGAGTTTATACTTATTCAACCATGGAGATGATCATGACGCTAACCGTTTTCTCTCAAACCACTCGGTTTGGTCCACATGGTCCACAAAATATTATTATTTTGTATAAATTGTATTCTAATCTTAAACGTTGATCATTGATTAAACCAAATACGCAAGATCTCTTTTATTGCGGCTTAAGATTCGAAAAAACGCTTATTTTTTAAATAACTAGTTACAAGGTTTCTTTATAAGGTCAGTTTTGTACATAAAATTGCCAATCTGTTACAGAATCATCATCACTTCCATCTTCTGTCTCGGCCGATTTCAAGTCCTCTAATTCTGGAACTGTTTCGCCTTCTGGTCGATTTTGCTTTATTGCCCCTTTATGATTCGCATTCTGAAAGTCAAAAAATTATGTCCGTGTTTTTTAAAAGATGGTTCACCTCCATGTGTTCTTGAAGTCGATTTGGTTCTAGAAAAGTTCTTCCACAAGAACATGCATGTCGATCAGCTTCCTTTGGCAATTTAAGTTTCAATTCAGAATGTTTTGAATCGAAATGGCGTCTCATTGATGCCCAATATATCGAACTACAAAACGTATAAGTTATTTTAAATAAAATGGACTTTATGAGATTTCTACCTAAAACAGCAGTTTTTAGAGCCAAAACTTTTGCAATAATACGGTTCAAGTGACGGTAACCCCATGAGTTCGCGCTTCTCGGCCTTTCGCTTATTTTGGCATTCCATAAGTTTGATTTCATATGCCTTAAATTTTATGTTTACGTGATTTGTTTTTTCTGATTTGCGAAATTGTTTTACGCACTGGAATTTCATTTTTTGGTTCTGGTTCTTTGAGCAGTAGTTTAGGTCGTTTTTGTTCCGGTTGGACTGGTAGGACTGTTCTATTGACAGGACTTTGTTTCTTCGGACTGTTCTCTTTCTTATTTGATTTTTTAGGGTTTTTGAGTGAAGGTAAAGGTCTTTTGATCATCCTTTTAGGCTTTTTGATAACACGATTCAGAACAGCTGCTTGTGTTTCTGTTGCGATGGGAACCAATTCTGGAATATTATCTGGAAATTGAACATTTCTGATTTTCTTTTTCTAAAAAAATTAGATTTAGATTTTTGATATCGTTTTCATTGGCGGATTCCGCTGTAGACTATATCCGACAAATCAGGCAAGAGAAGCTTCTGTCGCGGCTTTGTGAACAAACCTTTTTCCGTTTAGGTTTATCAATTTCTGTCGGTTTGATTTTCTCAACATAAAAGTTGTAAAGCCATTCATCAGCTTGCATATGACCATTTTTATGAGCGATTAGAACTTCGTCGTATTTAAAGATCAGGGGACATTGATCGCATTTAAAATCACCCATTCTAAATACACGCCTAATTTTAAAAAATGGTTCAGTTGAATTCGTTGTTCAAAATATACAGTTATGATTAATTTAAAGGCCTTGGTGAATAATAATTGTTTGACTGAAGAACTTTGAGCAGATTTTACATTGAAATGGTTTCTCCCCAGTATGCAAACGCTTTAATAATTTTCAAAATTTGTCCTATCTCTGGAACTTCACCAGATGGAGCCCACCCTATTTGAATTCCGAAAAAGACGGCTTATATCATCGTGAGAAAGCATCCAAGTTGAAAACGATTTCTTAACAAATAATCGAATTTAAAAGAAAATTTCCTTATGATTCTTTAAATGTTGTGATTGAATGAATCCCTTGCCACATAGCTTGCAAATAAACGGTCTTTCACCAGTATGAATCCGAAGATGAGTCGTTAAATGCGCTTTCTGGCGGAATGATTTTGAACAATGCTCGCAAACAAATGGCTTTTCACCGGTGTGACATCTCTCGTGCTGTGCAAGTTGTGCTGAATTAAAAGGTCAAAATGACATAAATTGAGCTCAAATAAGATCAAATAAGGTACCTAAGCTTCTGAATTTCTTGTTGCAATATTGACATGGTTTCGCTGCTCCCGGTAAATGAACAATTGATATTTCTGCATCTTTTTTCATCAGGTCTTCGTCATTTTCCATTTCTTCGTCAAGGTCATTGGCGTCATATGATTGATCATTTGAGTCAGCCTTAACGTCATTCTCATCTATGGGAACAAGTGCCATTAGATTCTCGTCTTCTTCGTCCTCGTCACGTGGACTCTTCATCGGGCTCAACTTTTTTGGCTTTGACTTTCGTTTTCGCAAACCAGGCCGAAGAGATTCGACTGGTGTTGGACTTTCTGTTTTTGGTTGTACATTCTGAGTCTGAATTAAAATTAATGATATTTTAAACCATGGGCTTCATGCTTGTTGGTGATGCATCATGATGGGCTCCGTGATATTGAGTCGAAACGTTTTTCTCCGGAGGATATGGCATCACACGTGGCACCACACATCGGACATTTGCACGCAAATGGGAGAATAAATAATGATTACAACAGAACAAAATGAATTGCTCACCATATGGAGATGTTCGGCAACAAATTGTCACTTATATTATATAACTTATATAATACAGATGAGTAATTTACTGAGTTTTACTAAATTTTACTCTTGTTGAAACTTAGACTCACCCCAAAGTCAGCACTGCTTGCTTTGTCAAGTGCGGGGAGCTCTTCGAGATCAGGCAAACCATCATCTGAGGAATCATCCATCATGGGATCATACTTCAAGTTTTCACCTTAATAATTTAAGTTAGTTATGTTAAATAAGTTATTTACTTCTTGAAGAATGGTTTAATCTTGATAAAAGAAAACTATATACAGTATAGACTATACTTTAAAGTCTACCGTAAAGTCTACAGTATAGTTTACATTATACTGTATAAATTTTATATACTCATGATGTCAAAATATGGAAATATAGAAGAAATGCAAAGTTGACATCATTTATAATACTTGATGATGTGATATAAATTCGGTCTGAGAAAGTTACCCGCATCTTCAACCAAAGCTAGAACGCCATTATTTGAATTATTTGAATTCGCATCTGATTTTTTGGCAATCTCAGAAAAATTGAAATTTAGTCCATCTTCGTCTGCTTTGAAGACATCTTCGTCTTCATTCACTTTCACCTAAAAATCAAGTCCATTATGTTTTCGAGTTTTTTGACGATTCCACTGCCATTCCGACATTTTGTTCAATATTGACCAATGCAAATGGGTCAAGTTCGAAAATAAAATTTAAAAAAGAAGACTAACCGTTTCTTTTTTTATCTGGTCGGCCCACTTTAGCGCCTCCTTATGGCCCGACTGGTGTGCCTCCAAGACAAAATCATGATCGAATCGTTGATTACAGATTGAACAAGCTAAATCTTCCCGCAGAGAAACCATTTCGGCCAAGTTTAAGTCCTGAATATGAAAAATAAATTGCCTGCGGCTCGTCTTTAATCTCGTTTATAACGTCCGATATATTAATTGACCGAAATCTTACCTTTTAATCCACTCAAAATGCGGTTCGCTCAGTTTATTGTTGTCAAATATTCTCTGGATATGTTCTAATCGAACAACTGCTTGGTTTAAACGATGAAAACAGGTTCGATGACAGATTTGAAAGCGAAGAAAAGGGGGAGTCCTCCATGTTAGAAAAGGGGGTTGCATCCCATCTCTCCCCGAGGCAGAGTTATGCATCCAACTACACTGTAGACTCGTTCATGACTCCGCGCGAATGACGCTCATGCCGAATCCCCGATTTCTAGAACACGATATCTCATTAAAGTTACTTCTTTTTGAGAGATCTAATATTTGATGTCTATTAAATATCTAATTAAAATGAAGAACCTCTTTGGGAATCGCAATATTAAGAGAATTCAACGCTCCCGTAATAAAAAATCTTATAATTCTTAAAGTACGACTTTACGCTTTGAACAGGTTGGACTGAACAGGTAGAAACAAGAGTCATTTACTTTTACAGAGAAGTGAACGGGATGTTCAGAAAATACCAGTTCTAAAAAACGTTCTTTAAATCAATTTGTATATGTTCTGTAACGTTTGGTTAGTGGCCCGAAGAATTTGTATAAAAATTTCAGGTTGTGAGATGGTCGGTGATAAGTGGTTGTCAAAATATGTGTTTTTATAGCCGACCATGCATGAAGAAGAATTTAAATATTTCGAGAAATGCATTCAACTAGAATTAAGACCTTCCGATTCTTTATGCTTA
>SCLD01102270.1:0-10067 GCA_004367895.1 Oikopleura longicauda
AAGGGTCGGTAATAAATTGGGGTTAGGCCCTAACCGTTAGGGTCATTTATAAATTGGGGTTAGGATCAATTCCTTATTAAGGCCAGGGTTAGTTCTTGATTAGAATGATGGTCAGTTGGTTATTATGGTTAGGGTCAGTTCCCAATTCGTTTCAAGAGCCGTGGTTAGTTCAAAATTAGGGTTGGGGTTTCGTTATAGATTTATTAAGTCTCTTAGAGAGTTTGATCAAATTCTAAAGTAGGGTTAGGGAAAATTATTGTCAGTTCGTGATTTTTTATAAGTCGGTTTTAGTACTTTATATCATTCACTCCTAAAATTAAAAATGTTGGCCATTCGCCGATATACATAGTGAACAGCAATGGCCATTCGCCGAGGTGGTCAGTGAACGGCCACGGCTATTCGCCGAGGTAGTTAGTGAATGGCCATGGCCATTCGCCATGATAGTGAGTGAATGGCTGTGGCCATTCACCTAGAAAAATGGCCATGCGTTTTTTTGGCCATTCGTTGTCCTGGAGCCCTCTCAGCCCTACATGTCCACCAATCTGATATCTTACCTAACGCAATGACTCCAATGACACCAAACAAAATTGACATTTCATTCGACCATAGTTCACTTATAGTTCACTTTCTTGAATATGTGCAATATGCATTTCTCTAATGTTATCTTTTCGTTTTTCGTAAAACTGAGCTTTTTGTATCGATTTAGTATTTTTCTCAATTGAAATATTTTCTGATTTGAATCTTTTGTCCAAAATCTTTTTATTGAAGGTTGAGGTGGCTTCTAGGGGGCTCTTTTTGCTCTAATATGACACCCTCCATTGTTAATTTAGATATCCCGCAGTGATTATTCCGATTTTAATCTCAGCTGTGGTTAATAATTACCCGCCGAGACCAGATGGTAATCCAATATACTCACTTGACCGGAAACCCGTTTCATTTCTTGGACAATTTATAATCAACATAGTGCTTTGATAATTCCGATCGATTATTTATAGAGATGTGTTTTCCATAACATCATAATTTACAGATCAAAGATAGTGTGATTTCTTACTAAAACGAAGGGTTTTCTAAGATATCACACTATGAATGAGAAATATCCTCAATTAAAACGTATGAATATGCTCCAATTTTGTCACAAAACATACTTTCTTGACATTTTTTATTTTAGGCGGAAATTTTGGGAATCTTTTCATCCCTTTGTATGATTCAAGATGGACAGAAGATTGTATTAGACTCATTTACAAACTTTAAATTTATGATGGGCGAAAAAACAAGGTTTTCAAAATTAATGAAATGGATCAAAGATACACAAGACGATGTTCATTTTGTTCATAAAGGAACTGTTTTATCCAGGAATCTTCCAATTAGTCTGAAGTAGTCCGCAAACTAGTTCTAAGCCTAAACAGCGATAAAAGTTCGCGACACCCTACGTTAGCCTTCTTTATTTTTGGGATGAAAAAGCGTCCACGATGTAATAATGGAATCAACTCGATTTAAATCTAAGGGAACTTTTTATAAACTGGTCTGTAGACACCTTGCACCCTCTAGTTCGTTTCGGTCCTAATTAATTTCGGTCTCAAGTGTCAGACCTGTATCGACCAAACTGAGCCTGGGAGCGGAGTATAAGATCAGCTGATGAAACCGTTAAAAGGGATTGAATTTATAAATCTGGTAATCCACTCTGCAAATGATATGAATTTTCGAGTCCATTTACAATTTGAATTTCAACAACTTGGTCTCGATGATCTACTCAAAGGAATGTTATCGATCGACTGTGTAGTAATTATGACTCATTATTTATTACGTCATATTTGAGGCCATCATTGATAATCACGTCGATCCTTCAATCTTGTTTGATTCTTATCGATTCATCAAATTCGAAAACGGGTCAATGGAGTTTTATAAATGTATTTAGCCCACTCGCCAATTTTATGGCACATCGGATTCTTATTATTCAAGGATAGATATTTCAATGATGTAATTAAGGCTGTACTGTCATTTGTGAGATATTGGTGTACCATGGTGGTCGAAACCGATATGACATTTATCACTAACATCTCGGATTGTCATTAACATTTTTCCTTCGCCGATTGATAACATGACACAGAATTTGCTAAATCAGAGTCTGAAAAGATTATTGAACAAGTGAAGGCTTTCGAAGATAATATGATGGATGTTTCCGTTCTTCAACACGATGCTGAATCCAAGATTCAGGCTGAAGTCAAAGTTGAAACTCTTCACAATCGTCTTGCTGATCTTCATGCTTCTATTCACGATCAAGAATATGAAGCCATGTCGAAGATCTGTGAACTTGAAAAGCAGCTGAACATGAAAACCGAAGAAATCGAGAAAATAAAGGGTACTGGAAGAGGTGTTTATGCGCTACCAGGAATTGTTTAGATATAGTTATTTAAAAGACGTGCTTTAATTATAAACTTTTTTGAACTGCTTGTAACAGACTACCCTTTAAAAATGACCCTATTCATTGGAGAACGCGAAAAAAGATTATATTAATGGATTTGAAATTTGCTAGCAAAAATGAGCATACAAAACTGTTACTTGATTTAAACGTTTAATATTAGTTAATAAATTACGTCTTAAATATGATATCTAATATATCATATAATATATGATAATGCAAGGATAATTAGATAAATGATAATAACTTATAGCTTTAGTTAGACATAGCTGCTTGCTTATTGCTTATTATAACATGCTTTTATAAACAACTTAAGGCGTTCATTATGCTGGTAAACCTGGAGAAGGAATGGGTGGTTCCGGCAGTGGAGGCGGAAGTGGGACTGGCGGAGCAGCTGCCGGTGGCCCAGGTGGTCCCCCCGGTCCAGGTGGCGCTGGCGAAGAAGCACAAGCAGAATACGAAGCCCAAGTTGCACAATATGAAGCTAAAGGATTACCACCACCACCTCCACCACCTGGATTATCAATGCCGAAACTTGATCCAGGCTGGTTTCCATTCATATGATTTGACCTCTTTTTGGCACTGCCTCATAATAACGCATATTCCTGCCTCGATAGGATCAGCGGTGTAGTTTTACCGGGCATCAACTATACTGAATTAACTAGAACTAATTTAAATGAGAACCCATAAAAGCTAAAATGAAGCCAAAACCAATGCCCGAAATGCCTGACGAAAAAGATGATAATAAATTCAAAGTAAAAACAAAGAAACTTGGTGATGGTCCAAAAAAGAAACCAACAGATGGACCTGCACCTCCTCCTCCGCCTCCTCCACCAAAACCAGGAGCACCTCCACCTCCACCCGTAAGTCCATGACCATAAATTCAAGTTTGAAACCCCATTTTTTGATTTCTAAAATCCTGTCTTTCTAATAAGTTGATTAAATAATATTTAGCCACCAGGTGCCCCACCTCCCCCGGGAGGTCCAGGAGCTCCACCTCCTCCACCACCACCAAGTGCTCCAAATCTACCGTTTGGTGGTCCTGGTCTCAAAGTCAAAGCTCGCCATACAACAAAATACCGTTTACCAGTATTGAATTGGCAAGCTCTTAAACCAACACAAGTTGCTGGTACTATCTTTAATGACCTTGACGACGAATCTGTCTTAGCTGCAGTGGATATGAGTCATTTCGAAGAACTTTTTAAAACTCGAGCTCAAGACTCTCAAGCTGACCTAGAAAGAATGCAACGACTTCAAAGAATGCAACAGCGACGAGGAACTACCCTTATTGACACAAACAGGGCAAGAAACTTGGCCATCACCCTAAGAAAAATTGGTTTGGATACAGAATCAATTTGTAAAGTCAGGGATCAACGGACCGCTGGTTCATCGAATGACAGTTCAAAATTGTTGTAGGTCCGCGCTCAATCCGGCTTCAGCTTGAAATGAATACGGTCCGACAATACTTTTCTGTCCGTTGAACCCTAATTAAAGCGGTGTATCAATACGATTTGGTTCAATTGCCTCTTGAATTTGTTGAAATGTTGCCATCCTTTATCCCAAACGACACAGAAATGAAAGCTATCAAGGTAAATGATTATCGCTCAATTGCAGTTTTTGATAAAAATATCATTTTTGTTTAAAAAATGTATTTTTGTGAAAACTAGCTAGCTTCTGGCTTCTCAACTAGAATAAGTGACTTTTGGAGTGCGCTTATGATAGTATATACTGTAAGCGATATACGCACAGTAAGAGAAAACGAATATTCGGACACCCTATATTCAACTTGCTGAAAAGTAATGACCGGACAGCTAAAGGCATTCTCTAATGATTTTCACAGTCATAACTAGGGTATTCGCCTAGTCTACATTTCCCCTGACCCAACTTAAACCCCCAATCTCGACCTGTAAGACCAATTTATCGCGAATACTGGAGTCATATGCTAAATATTCATCAATTTTCCCTAAAATGATGTTTTATTGGCGTTATTAACTTCTTTATTTATAAAAGATCGCTAATAACCACGGTGTCGGCTAATAAATAACATTTATTGAACATTTTTGTGTAAGTGCGGTTCCTTATATTCCGGTGGCTATACCATGCTTTATTTTTGAATTGCTATTTTTGCCATTTTCCACGTCTACGGAATACCGTGACACTTAACCACGAGGAAACGTTTTTCCAAATGGTCAAATGTTTGCTAAAGCTGCTGCATATTTGGCATTGAAGTCATATCATCGTTGCTTGATCGACATTTGTTGTCTAAAATTATTACGATTACGGTCAACATTCTCGTCAAAATATAGAAATTCGTCATGCGATTTTAAATCGTGGATTTCTTTTGAGTATTCTTCTATAGTCCATAGTTTGACTTGACCATTAAAGTTTCACATAGACTTTTTTCCATAATACGTGTGCTATACGTGTGCTGACGGTTGAGAATCGAAAAAGCATCGCTATAGATCATTGAAATTCAACTCTGAAAAATGGCAAGTGCTCGAAAACAAGAGTGATTTTTAATTTTTGTCGAAATATTTTGGTAAATTCACCGAGAATGATGTCTATTGACTTGATTTGTGAACTATTTGAATATAATCCATCATTTCACAGATATATTTTCCAGATTGGTTTGAAACATTTCCAGCTTGTTGAAAATTCAAACACATTCGAGTTCGCGGCACCATTTTTCTGAATTGAATACCAAATTGATATGGAGTGATGCTAGAGCGATCTTCCCGATTTTCAACCGATAACACTATTAAAGGGTTCGAATTAACACACTATATAATTTCTAATCGGAAAAATCGTATGGATCAAGTTAGAATAAACAAAAGTCATTGAATTCATGATTAAAATCTTTCTCGTACCATCTCCGAAAGTCGGATAATACACGACTCTTATAACAACCATTCAATATGGCAAAAATAGGGATCAAAAATTATTCAAACTCAGGCTTCTTAAAATCAGATTTTGAGTCAGCTGGTGGCGTCACCGGATCATAATTATGTCCGTAATAATTGGAACATTTGAAGTTTTGGGGGTTTTTAAAATAATGGGCAAGGGTTAGCCTTTAGCATGTTGTTCATATACTTTCCTCAAGTTGAATTAATCTCTTGGATGTCTCGAATTTTTCTCCAAGGTCAAAAGTAAAATCAGGATTATGCCAAAAGCTAGTAGAACACTTGGATACCGTGACTTTAGAAATATGAACGTGATGGAAAAGATATTTATGAGCTCAGCGATGAAGATCAGGTTTGGGTGTACAAATATACTAGACTGTTACTACACCACCACAGTTGTGTGCCATCAAAACGACTGTCACTATAAATGGAACCCAATTGTATACAAAATGTATAACCAAAAAAGTTTATGTGGCTCTTTGGTCGTGTAGAACGTCTTCAACAGCGTTTAAGAGTTATGATTTTCATCGGAAATTTCAATGAAAATGTCCGTACAATCGGTCCTCAACTCAAGGCGGTCATTTCTGCCTCTATGTCGATTCGAAATTCGGAAAAATTGAAGAAAATTCTGGA
This sequence comes from Oikopleura longicauda, assembly GCA_004367895.1. NCBI lineage: Eukaryota > Metazoa > Chordata > Appendicularia > Copelata > Oikopleuridae > Oikopleura > Oikopleura longicauda. The sequence continues at coordinate 5,953 of SCLD01102270.1, forward strand.
AATTATTTTGGCTTTTGGAAACTATATGAACTCGGGGAAAAGGGGGTCCGTTTACGGTTTCAAATTGACGTCATTAGAGGCGCTTGTCGAAACAAAATCGACGGATAAATCACAAAATTTGTTGCATTATATTTGTAATGTTGTTCACTCTTATTTTACCGATGTTGCTGATTTCATGTGCGAAATTCGTTATGTCGACCAAGGAATTGTTCAAGTAAGCAAACTCTTCCAAAATATATTTCAAACCAAATATCTGGTAGGTATATGCTTGGTCTGTTTACCAACGATAAAGATGAACAAATTGAGTTTTTTGAAAGCAATTTGATTTTGTTTAACTCTGAATTTCCAGCCTTAAAGCTATATTTTACAAAATAGGTCAAATTATATCGAACTTTCCAATTTTGATTCCCTATACCTATAGGCAATAGTATAATATGGCCCATATAATATGGGTTCACATGGTAACGAACTCTTTTCTTGACCTTTCGGTCGCCATGAGGAATCCTCTCAAACTGGGCCGCTTCTATGCTCGACCCATTAAGCAGAAAACTGAACAAGATAAAGCTGCCAAAGTATCACTGGATACTGTGATGAAAGAAGTAAATGAATTGAAAACCGGAATGCAGAACACTACAAAAGAATACGAAACACACAAACAAGACGTTTTAGGTCATTTCTTGGCAGAAGCTGGCAATAAAGTTGACATGTTGGGTTCGTTTATCTCACAATGTATAAAGTCGTTTATCTATTATTCGAATTTAGATGCTGATGCGGTGGAAGCACAAGAAGCTTATCGAAAAGTCGTTACATATTTTGGTGAAACATCAAAGACAATGCCGCCTGAAACCTTTTTTCCTATGTTTGACAGATTTATCAAGGCTTATGGAAAAGCTGAAACTGATTTGGAGAAATGGAATCTGTTACAGCAAAAAAATTTAGAAAAACGAGAACAGGTTTGTTTCCATTTATTCAATTTATTTTGCTCAACTTATCGTTATTTTCCTTAGCGAATGAAAGAAGAAGCAGAGCGCCAGGCTCAAGAAGCTGCCGCAGCCGCTGCGCCAACCGAGAAAGATATGATCAACGATATCCGTGAAAATCGACGTCGCGAAAGACGACAGGTAAGTTTTAAATTATTCAGGAATATCGAACTTTTTAAAATCACTTTTAAATCAATATCAAAAGGAACAAACTGGGGTAAATATATTTCTACAGGTGGCTCCAAGCTTTTTCCTAAATGATGTTTCTATCATTTTAATAAACCAAAGATATAGGTGGCGACGGAGATGTTCTATCATTTTAAGGGTAAGAATGTCAGCCCATTCTGGTTAAGTCTCCATTTTGAGCTAGATCTTCTACTCCAGATCCGCTTATTTTCTTGATATAAAAAGATCTCCATCGCTACCTATAACTTCAAAAAAGCTTTCGCTGCATAAGCTTCAGTTATATTATATAACTTATATATCTTGGTGGCGTGTCAGTAAAATACATTTTCATGCTTAAATAAAAAATGACTTCAACCTCATAACCGTTGCAAAGCTCGCTGACCAGATCAAAAATGCAAATGGTTTGACGGATCAGCGAGCAACATGAACTATGTTACATAGCGCATTTGAAGTGGCTTGCTTACGCTCTGGTGGTCAAAGTATTATATTATTTTAGGTCGCTGCGGGTGATGGAGTATTGGAAGCGAATATGAAACAACTCGAGAAAGAACCTTATCGTCGATCAGATGTTGTCACAAGAAGTTTTAAGCGTAGGCAAAACGCCCGCGCAGAAAATGTTAAAAAAGGCGCCTCTACAATGTTATAAGCCAATCCAAATGCTAGTTTACCTCCTTTTGCACTCTTCATGCATCCGAAGTTCATGTGCAACAAATGTGCACGTGCGTAATCACGTGCTAAACGTGCAATAACTGCTGCCCTCTACATTTCTGTAGGCCGCAAATATCTTTATGTGCCTTTTTATTTGCCTTTCTTCCTAAATGGCTATCAGCCAATCACGTGACATCATTCATGTGGCCGTTCAATCATGAATACTATTTAACCCGTCCGCTGTCATTATTCGTCCATTGATATACTTCCTAACTGTATATTAACCCTCCTACATTGTGTCTCAAAGGAGGATTTTCTGTTTAATAAAAATTCAATTCGCTCAAATATTTATCAACCTTACCATTTTGTGTATAGGTAGGGTTGTTACAAGATTTTAGATTGAAATGGAAACTTATACTTAGACCATGTGAATTGACTCAATACCGATGATTTTCAGCACTGCCCACCTTAGAACTGAATGTCATTTATAGGTATTTTGTACCATGTTATTTAATACACTTGGTCAACAACCCCCATAGATTGCAAAGGAGCTCCAAATTCAGTCTTCAAAAGTGGTCATGAGCATACCACGTGATTTTTCCATGGTGAAATATAGATTTTGTAGGTATGTGGTTAGTGGAGCATGTTTCAAATTATGATGATTGAACTAAGGGTACTGCGCATCATTTTTTATTAATATTCAGTTAACAGTTATGTCCCCGAGTTATTCAGACACTAAATGAGTGATCAACTGAATTGTAAACACCAAAAAATGCTAAAAAACTTTTGTTTACACAACGAAAAAACTTTTCTTTGTCATCGGAAATAATTAATTCAAGTTTTTAAGAGAATTTCAAGATAACTTTTCACAGGTGAATAACTCAGACGATGAGTCACCAAGATTACACATCGTAAAATTGATTTAATTTTTCATAAAACTGTGTTTACAAATGTGCTATGTAAGTGGCCATCTTTACTGGTCAAAGTTAATTTAACTGTTGAATTTCTGGTCGTGATTGTTAGTATGAGCGATACCCTTAATTTTGTGAGTGGTTTTTGATTCATTGTTTTTATTTTTGAAATTGCTCAAAAAGAGAAATTGTTTAAAAAGAGAAACAAAAAGAAATGAAATGAATTCAGACATTGAAGATATGGGCTTGATTTTAGTCGAATCGACTTTTCGACATCGGAAAGAAGTCGAGCGACTAGAACAAACGCTCCTGAAAGACCGGAGAGTGAAATATTTTAATACTCTAAATGATATCACAGGAAATCTACAAGGTACGTTCATAGAAGCTTTTCAAGAGTTACCCATATAAACTTCTTAACGGTACTTTTAGATGAGGATGAGATTTTGTTCCTGTTAGATGATTTTATTGGTCCAACATACAAAGCGTTAATGAAGAGAAAACCTCCACCAAGTATGATGGGACCACCAGCATTTATTCAAAAAGCAAAAGATAAAGAAAATGAATTCAACCACATTCCTAATAAGGTTTAAATATCATGATATAAATATTATTCTACCCTTTATCGACCTCCACGCGTCCACAATTTGATATCAGCATAAAATCGACTTTTTAGTCGTGGATTCGGGTCATCAAAACTTTTGATATTCCTGGCTTCAGCTCAAGCTTCTCAAGCTAATCTAAATAACCTTTTTAGCAAATATATACATACGCACTCGCAGGTCGAAATTTTGTTCAAGGCGGAAATCCCCAGGAGGAAACACATTTACTCAAAAGATATATACGTTCACTGGGTGGTCAATGCCGACAAAATATTGATGAAAAAGCGACATTTTTAGGATTGGTTCATAATCCATCAATAACGGATATTCTGATGACACGTTTTGGTACATATTTGAAACGATGACGAGTACCGTTCAATTATTTCGTTCAATTTCGAACCTAAAAAAGTGACAACAAATTTAAAATCGACCAAATACGATCGAGCAAATGCGTTCGACATTCCAGTAATAAAACGACAATCTATATACGATGCATGGGAACAAAGGGCAAATCCTAAATTTGAATTCAATGACAAGTTTTATAAGAAATATATTTACGACGTTAGTATCTTGAATCAAGATTCTTGATCCCGAAACTTTGATACATTTTTACATTGTTTTTAGTGTTTTTACACGCACAAAATCCGTTTTTACGGTTTCGATAAAATTGAAGAGCATCAGTTAGTCAAAAATCTTATTGAGAATGGTGGCGAACATGCGGCAAATGATGATATAGCAAATTATATTGTTATTCCAAGTTCAATAAAAACCAAACCAGATAAATTACCAAT
>SCLD01102281.1:0-10067 GCA_004367895.1 Oikopleura longicauda
TACACTTTTCAAGCTCATAATTTGGGGCAGTCACCCGCTGCGGGCATCCTATTTTTATATGTCTCCAAGGACTCTTCTTGACCAAAATAGAATTTACTATTCCTCGTTCACACTTTTACTCTGTTTCATTGTGTAAAAATCGTCCAACCGGAAGACGCATCCCACTTTACTACAGGGACAAAACAAAGATAGAGTCACAGACTGTAACAGTCTCAAACAGTATATAAACCAGTGTAATCTATATGAGTAAAGACCGGCTGTGAGTGAAACCTAGCTCGACGATAAAATAGAAAATTAATGTCAGAAGTGACATGGGGTCCTCACCTTTGTCAAATCCTCACCTTTGTCAAATGAATTTTTATTCAAATCTGACACTGATACAACTCGAATGTCAGTCACCTCGATTATTTTAATCACGTGATTATGTCCGGGGGCCAGACGCGATCAATTCGCAAATCTAGCCCAATATAGGTTTCATATCTTGAATTCGAAAACCACATAAATGGTTAACTCTTTGAAAAAACTTGCGAAATAGCCTAGGACTGTATCAACCGGTGGCCTATTACTTCTGAAAGTGCGACTATGTGACTATGATTGGTTCTTAAATTGGTGCTTCATCAAATGACCTGTCAAATTTTGAATCTTTGGTCGACATGGGCGTGACAGGTGGTTCTTAACGGACTTATCTAGTTGATTAAATACAGTTGACCTCAACCATAAGAACAAAAAATGTTCTTTCCGACATGTTCGATCATGTTGGACATCCATAAATAAACGTATCGTTACTAACGATCGAAGGCTCAAGGTCACAAAAAACAAAAAAAAATTCAATTGATATAAATCAATCACATACAGTTTGATATTAGTCTGATATCTGTCTCGACTGATCAGACCAAAATGATATCGAAATAAATATAAAAACTACAAACACAGTTGCACCAATCAGTCAAACATCTAAAAAATCTCAAAAAAGTCAAATCTCAAGAACTCTCCAGACGTTAGGGTGAAAGGCAATAACTTCTGTATTTACTTGGAATTGACATTTTTTCCGGGCAATAAGTTGAAAAAAAGAATTCGAATTTCCAACATAATATCGATGACATAATGAAAAAATCATTTTTAGGTGCTGTTGATATCTCCATTTCAAAAAGCTTAACAAGGGTTTTGATGCACAAGATAGAGGGGGAAACGACCATAACTAGAGGAGTTTTTACCTCGTTTTTTCAAAAATGAACTTTTTTGAGGGATGTCGCCGACATCATAAAAATTTCATTCTCAGCAACTCTACCGAGTCAAAGATGCGACTCGTATTCGTGACCATTTGTAGTCAACCCAATTGAGATATTAACGAGCGGCTTACCGTTATTTCAAAACGATTTTGCAAGAAATCATTAGTTTTTATATTTATGAGTTGAATGTCTATCGGTTTGAATGCAATATATCTCGAATAGAACTTCACAAAGCAATAATATTCGATATAAGCCATGCCTTTCAGCTTTTAAATTATTTTTTTACCATTTTTGAAGCATCGCAATTTATGGCCAGGAATAAAACATAACTAAACCTTGGACCCTTAAAAACAAGTTCACAGTTAGGTTAACTGTTAAACATATTATTTGTATGCCAAAAATGGAAGGATTATGAATAAATTTCAGTTGAGAAGGGCTTTGGACACCACACGGAAATTTGTAAAATTTCAACTTCGATTTTAAAGTGACTAATTTGAAAAATGGCGACATTTTGTCAGATCCAATGAAATCAGAATGATGAATTATCGAACATGTGGCCGTTCTAGATTTGATTCATGTTCTTGTAATTCATCATTATCATTTCGAAATCTATTAAAGTCCAAAACAGATGACGGTATTTGTCAAATTGGTGGGCACAGGCCTACGCAATCAATCATTATATCATGATTTCACTTCCAGAACATCATTTCTTGAGTTTTATTCGAGTTCATATTGATCAAACCATTCATTTTTGACTACTCAGTTTACTAAAAAGCAGAAAGAGCTCTAGGGGCACTGTTTTCTGGGGAAGACTATAGTGGGCTGCGCATTCTCGATGGTCGTTGTTTCTAAACTGCCATACAGAATTTGGGCAAAATGACCATCGGGGAGACGCATCCCACTTTATAGTCTAAAGATTTATCAATGAGAGGCGCCAGTGGGCCCGAACAAAAAATTCATTGTATTCGACAGACTAAAATTTTACTAAATGTTAATCATATGAATAGATTTATTGGACATATGACTGTTCAGACGTTTGAATTTGACAATGTGAACATGCAAGTCCAAAATGGACAGTTTTTTTGAGTGCCATGATGATATAAATCTTAAATCGGCGTCTTTTGATCCACCTTTCGGGATTGATATTTGACTTTCAATCAATCGAGAAAAGTTGTGTGTCACATTTTCGTGTTTCTACGTAAATTATCAAAATGGGACCGCTTTTAGTCGAAATGTGAACAATTCAATAACTTTATAGACATCGTAAATCAAAACGAATCGCATTAAAATGCCCCCAGGCTAGAAATAATGGATCTTGGATATAGGTCGCGCTGTCAATACTATGTCGACATATCATATGTGTCAAACATATCATAAGGGTACTAAGTTCTCATAAGAAGCTCTAGAAACTTACATTGATAGACATTTTGAAAGAAGCTGAAAGGTGGCTGATAGGCTTCATTGTAACTTTCAATAGAAGACAGATCCTGGCACGCAAAAAGATAAGACCAGACTAACCAAGTTCAAGAAATGACGTGGTAAAAACCCTATCTTTAATCGTATTTTTCGATGCAGTCGTTTGTTCGATGTCGCTGGTGCAACAATGTCAACGAAAATCCCCCTAGTTATGAGCTGTACTACCCTTTTAGGTAGTCCGAATCACGTTTAGTCATAGGATTCTGGTCAAACTGTCGAATCATCTCTGTATCAAGTCATGATATAAATCTTATTCAGATCAAATGAGCACATTTTCTGTAAGTAAAGCCTGTGAAGGTCGGAGCTTAACGGCGGTAATTTATCTCGATTACGGATTTTTGTTTGACGTATGAAATATGTCTCGAATAAATTTTGGTGGATTAGTTTGCCCGAAATCTTTCTGACAATTGAAAGTCTGCTTCAAACGAAGGTGAAGTTCATTCTTGAGTCTCCTTGATACCCGAATTATAATTCAACTGATTTCAAATGATTTTTTAAAGCCGGTGACGGTGTGATATCATAGGTTTCTTTCTTTGAAATCAACATAAAATTTGATGGTAAAGTGGGTGCGTCTTCCCGATGGTCGCCGTCTCTTTACTACTCCGTGCGGAATTCGGACCAAATGACCATCGGGTAGAGGGTTTCTACTGTAGAGTCCTCTTTATTAGTGGAAAGGTTCTCAAGCGGCTACTTGATTCTTAGAGCGCCATCCAGTAAGCATCATTTTGAACGCCTGCTTTTTTTGAAATGTATGTCACCTTAAATCAAATCAAATAAAATCACCAAACCGTCCTTCTAAAGTTCAAATGACCCTTTCATATCCTGATATTGTATTTAAAAACGAATCGATCTCCTTTAACCGGTTTTTAAAGGTCTAGTCCTGATGACGGTCCTGGCCATTCTGCTTTTGTTTCTGGTGACAAGCTCAATTGGAGACCAATTATTTTTCACGAATATTCATCCTTTTAATTTGATGGATTGACAAAAAGAAATCTTGTCATCTGTCAAATCATCAATCAAACGTCTCATTTGAAGGTCAGTCGACATTCGCGGTTTCTGTAAACCCCAAATCGAAACATTATTTTCTAATTAATTTTATATTAATTTTGCTAATTAAATAATTGGTTATTGTAGTCGACTTTGTAATAACTTCCGGTCAACATCCGGTTTCACTCCCAGTCCAAAGTTGAGTCACGATTCGAATGATCTTCCGGTTTTAATTTCCATGTAAGTGCACTCAATGAAATTATGGCCAAAAAGATCATTGATATTTACCGTATTTTGATTGAGTTTATTGTTCACATCACTTTGGTTTTTAAATGATTTAAAAAAATCTGGAATGCATCATTCAAGATTGGGTCAATGGGGTTCTGGAAATGGCACTCGAGTGAGTCATCCATCAGCATTTGAACAGTCTTTAGCTAGTTCCAGATCGATCATAATCATTCAAAAGTGATCAATTGATTCTTCTTCATATTTAGCACTCTATTTAGGATAATCTTTGGGGTTCTCCTCCTCCGATCTCCAACTCGGGCGTCCAAATATCAGTCTGATATCAATCAGGATTAGAATCTATCCGGCCCGTTCCTGTCCCGGACAACGATCCCCAAACACCCTTCAGATTTAGTCAATCAAGATTAACCCTACACCAGGTACATTTTAATATCATATTATATCAAATATTATAATATGACCGAATGCCATTTACTGCCATCTTTAAGCTGAAAAATCCATCGCTATATACACAAAGGCTTTAACTACATAACACTATCTAACGTCAATATATTATATATAATGACAGCTTTCTAAATTATATTCGCTTAAAAGTTGCAAAATGTTCAACCCTGGTCGGACCAATACACTTTGACGTCCGCTGTACCCGTTACAGTAGTCCGCACCAGTTCACCATAAGGTCGTCACCAGTTTGAGTCAAATTGTAATTTAAAGTATTTTCTTCAAGTCGCAAAAATTAGTATCAGGTGTGTAATAAATCATCTCATCATCGATAATGAATCAAAAATCAACTATCGGTTAATCCGTTTTACGCCTCGTAATAATTGACCAAACTTCAATTCGTCAATTTTCGAACTGATGATGCCTTTTTTATCAGCTGTTTGGTGACATACACGACTATTTTTGAACATGCTTTACCTTTCTACATAACAGCTAGGTTGAATTCCGAAAATTTTAGAATGTGTGAATCCAGCGAATAAAGTTTGAACCTGAAAAGCTCAAATTGTGGAGCTTCAAAAATCATTTCCAATGATATCAAACTCGAACCCATTTCCTGGGAACTTGGCATATAAAATACACATGCATCTTTTGATGCTATGACATTCCCGCGAGTGGACGTAGGAAAAAGTTCTAGTAGATCAAAAATCGCACAAAAATTTGACAAAATTCGCAATTTGTAATCAAAATAATGTTGGTTTAAGTTCAGTTAAAACTGGTTATTCAACCCATTTTGACCATTTTTGACCATTGTATCGAAAAGTCAAAACTATACTTAAATGAAAATGACTAAGTGAGTTAACTTTTGAGCAGTCGATAAATCTTTTCCGAGGACAGGTACGGTCGTGCATGAATTTCAAAGTTACAAACTCTTAACGACGATAAACAAAAAAAATCGATTCCCAACTGAGAAAAGAAATTAATGAGTTGTTGAGTGTCGACATTAATTTGATAAATGATTATTTCACCAGTCCAGGGCTCTCTGTTTGACCTTAGCCAAATGACGAGACTATCCAATCATACTGTCCGATTTGACAGGCTTCACATAATGAATCAGGATTTGCACTGATGTAGCCTATATCATATAGATAAGAGGATAGGTAAAACAATAGGTCCTAGAGGATCATTCCAGATTATCGAGATTTGATCATGGCATAGCGGTATTTTGGTGAATGACAGTGTTCATATTTAGAGCTGCCATGGGTAAATGATCGAACTCTCCTGGACAACGTCGGTTAAGACTTTGCCTCCCCATTATTTATAATTATATGGACCCATAGACATCATATAATATTATTTATAGGCGATAAATTATAATTTTATATGGCCCTTGTTAACTTTTTCGATTGATTTATTTGAATGATCTTATGCAAACAAGATATTTAATTGAGTTGGATCCGTCAGTTAGAACCGATTTAGATTTGAGTTTGTCGATTACGTAATACATTTTACGTAATTTTGTTAATTTCCCAACCTTTGGAATAAGTTACTTTTTTTCTGACAATGTTACCCTTTTAGACTGGCAAGTAGTCTTTTAAGACTTTATCAAAATAACCATGGTTAACCACGGTTCAATTTCGTGGTATCAAATGATGAATATGTCCAATCTAAATCAAAATTAGGCCATAAACGTCTTATAAATGTCCGAAAAATAATGAATTTCTGTCTTTAAACGACCGTGAAGTTTATATGAAGATAAATCCTCTAAATAACTCTCTTCAGAGAAACTGCAAAAGACATAAATTCAATCGCTTGACGTTAAAATATGACTGTAATTGCACAGTATATATGACTCATATACTGAGAGCCATGGCATTCTCGGTTATTGAAGCTTTTAATTATTACAATTTGATTTAATGTAAATGATTTATGAGGGCCTGTCACCCCACGTCAAAGTTTACAATAAATCTTCACGCTTTACGACATTGAACCATTTAAATTATATATATCAGTCTGCCGAGCATTTATCTTTCAAACAGTTGTACACAAATCAGCCTTTTAGTAGTGATATGATTAACCCCTTACGTGAATTGTGGACACAAATGCATTAGAATTCCTCTTAATTTTGGTTAAGCAAAAATAAAGAATATGACTAATTTCAGGCAAAACGTGGTGGCGCTCTCGAGCAATCAACATTCAAAAGTTAGATATCTCAAAATCTCGCTTGTTTGGTAGACTTACAAGTTTGTATTAGACAAATCACCAACCACACGAGTTTCTACCATGGCAGAGTTGTCCATGGATTTGTCATTGAAAACATTTATGTGCAGTATGATGCATGTCAGAATCACGGCCAGGAATTTCGATTTTGAAATTGTATTTGACCAATTATGCCCATATATCAGAATAATGAATTGCGGTAGGCTTCAACACTTTCAACTTTATCATAACATCGTTAGTTTGATTAATGCCCAATTTACCCAATCGTTACCATCGATCATTTTTCAAAATTCGAGTTTCATTCCGAAGAAAATTCGCACCATCGATTGATATGGTTAGCGGGCTTAGTCAGCATGGAACCCGGTCGATATCCGATTTAGCCTGATTTCATTAATCTGATATTATCACAGCGGAATATCAGGTGCATCATTCGATGTGATCAATTCAAAAAATGACATTTTAAGAGTTCTGTGACTATATTCTGCTGTTTATAGGACTTTTTGACTCAAATTTGACTGTTTAATAACTCTTTGTCAAATTGTCTGGTATGAGGATTTTTCAAAAACCATAACAGGTATTTGAAAATTTCTGAAATATTTTTTTCGGAGACTTAGAAAAATTTGATAATCATAAATTTTCGTTTCGATTTTTAAACCTGAACATATGTGATATTACTGTGGGAGATTTTTTATAACCATTTTAACCATCGGGTACTTCACTTTAATTTACTGATAACAGCTGCCGATGAATCAAAATGGCACATTTGTCTTGAGACATCCGACTTTTCAAATCAGAAACGGTCTATTACGAATCAGAAAATCAGCTGGGATAGTAAATCTAAAATGTGATTCACATGATGTGATCTATCTGTCCTGAAATCGTTTCGAAAAGTGGAAAATAGAAACGGTTCAAAACGTGATAAATTTGATGATAACTGATCTACACTCAGCTTTAGCTTTCGACAGGCGAATAAATAATGTCAAAACCCCGGCCTGGATGACGAACAGATCATCGAGGACATCAATTTAATCGAACAAGGGGTTCCCTAAAACCGATCACCCACTGAAATGCATGGCGACGTCCAGACCTATTCATCCCATTAAATGATTTATTGTTAATTCTGAACTAGGAAAAAACTTTGGGTGATTTGCGTTAAATGAGCATTTTTGAGGTTTTAACAGTTACATACATCTTCAAACGTAACCTCCTCCGTGTTCAAAGCTAATTTTCATTCCCCTCGGATTCTTTTTTGTGTGGATTCAAATCCCATCCTTTAGAACAGAATCAGTTTTATCATTATGCCTTCGGTAAAATCTCGATCAACGATCATAAATACGCGAAAATGTGGTTTGAACAGTGAGAGGTTACGTTTGAAGATCGGGATTGGCCTGTATGATAAGTTGCAGAAAAGTATCATCTTTAACTGTTAACCCAAAATTCCGTTTTAGGGACCAGTAATGTTTATTGATCATTGTTTGATCATAAATCGTCATAAATTATGATTATGAAGTATGAGCGTGGGATTTTAGCTTTCGAAGATATACTTTCGTGCGTAAAAATAGAAAGACATAACTCAGATGAAAAATACAAAGTTGATTGATGACCAAAAATGTATTTTGATGAGCGTTAATTTATTGTTGTTCTTAACGCGTTTCTCAGAAGAGAGACCGTAAAGCCATCCCCAAACTCAGTTCATAAATAATTCTTGCGCTCTTTCCTGCTCTTTCCTGCTATAAATTACCATTATTTACTGTCTCTACCTACTACGGTACTTTACTGCTGTACGATTTAGAAGGATGAAATTATTCTGACGAGCATGAGGGTATAAATTATCATAATTTATTTTTCATAGTTTGGTTCAAGGCGATTTCTTTTGACTCTAAATCTCACCCTAATTTCGTTCCAGTTTCCAGATAGGTTTTCAAATTAGTGCCAACTATTAGGGCTCTTAGGCTATTTAGAGTCTGAGCCCATTTGAACAAGGATTTCAGAGCTCAAGTTTGCGTGGGCGTATATATTGTGTAGGTTGATTAGGTTGAGGTTAGTTTGGTACCGGGTTAAAAGAGGAAGAGGCACAGTATTTTCAGGCAAAATGTTTCTTTAGTGTGTGCTTGAAGTCAAAGTCATTATAGAAATGATTTATTTTGACCAAAGAACATATATTGTCATCAAATTTATCATTATTTAGCCCTTTCTTTTCCAATATATCATCTCATATATGAATTATTTTTCAATTTTATTTCCCCATCTCGTCGCTAACCAAAAGAGCCCTTTTCATGAAAATTTATGAAGTGCCAATTTTAATTTTGAGCCTGATACATGGTCTCAAACTGTGGCGACTGATCAATGAACGTAGACAGGACATCAAAAACCATAAAGAACATGGAATATGAGCAAGAGGTATGTAAATGATGAAAACTAATTTTTCACAAAATCATAAAACCATATGTTAAGAGTCCAATTTGAATTTTTGGGTTCGAGGCGAATTTGAGTCGGGTTGGTACATTTCGGGTACGGCTCATAACTAGGTGGATACATCCGATTATCGACACGAATGCTAACGTGCGGACGAATTATTTTGACCTCCAGACATGGCCTTGAACTTTCTTACACTCTGATTTACCGACTTACACAATCCCTCTAAATTTTTGCAAGTGTAATTTTGAACCCAGGACGAACAAATCAGTATGTTTCTTTTTTTCAATTTGTACTATTTTAAAGTACTTTTTGAGTTTTTAAAAATACCTTTCCACATTTTGCTACAAATCGATATCAAAGAAAAATGCAATTATGATGATTTTGCATCAAAATGAAGCTTAGGGCCTTGCCAACAATTAAGTGTCTTGAAAAAATATGCCCCATTTGAAACTTTTACCGAATAACGTGATAGCAACCATTGAAACCACTGAACAAGTTCATTAGCCACTAAATAGCGATTTCGATTTTCACTTTATTGGACATGAAATTCCTAACTACCACAAAAATGTTTGAAGGCTTTCCACTGAAAATGCCACTACAAATTGAATAAGTCTCGATCTTTATTTTACTGAAAGCGTACCGAAATCCACGCAATGATTGCGCCGCAATGTACCCCGTTATCTACGTACTCCGTGATCTTTGACAAAGACTGTGTACCTCGTGATTTTAGTAAAGTGGGGTGCGCCTTCTCGATGGTCGTCGTCTCTAGACATTCTAAATTCGTCGTCTCTGGGCATACAAAAATCGGACCAAATGACCATCACGAAGAGGCCCCCCTATTTACAAGTTTCAGTTTAGAAGGTTAAAAATATAACATTATCGATATGGAAATGAGTAATCATTCCTTTCTCATAATCGGTGTGTTTTAACCATCTAAACTTGAGCAGTTTTAAAAAGTTCAAATAAGACTTATGATGAAAACTTAACAGTCGCTACATTAAAAGACGAATGGAAACACCATTCGCCCTATTTTTGGCTTGAACGAATGACGTT
>SCLD01102292.1:0-10063 GCA_004367895.1 Oikopleura longicauda
TTTCCTTTTTGTCATTTTTCGAATTGAAGAGGCAAAATTGGAAAATGACGATTTTATTGAATTTGTCAAATTTCCAAGTTCGACCTGAGTTTGTTCGGTTAGGATGTTCTCATCCCCTTTTAACCAATTGAATTGATAGGTGGCGCTCTTCAAGTCCCGTTAAAAGATAATCAAGATACCGTTTTCGACATTCAAAAATCGACTTTAATAATATTCAATAGATTCTAATAAAAATCGAAGTTTAGTTAAAATGAAATTTTTCACGAGCTTAATCTTTGCATCAGCTGCTAATTCAGCTTTAATCGAAGGCTGGTATTTTATTCGCCTAGACGATTTTCATTTTAGAAGGTTAAAATTATAAAATCTTCCTATCATGATACCGTTGTGTTAAACTAAAATGAAAATAGTCCTAGCGCTTTCCAGATAAGAGATAAATACCCGCAAAAGTTCCATGGCAATTCGAATTCAAGTTGCCATCAAAAACTGAAGCCAATAATGGATACATGTTGATGAATGTTTTGAGATTTTATCTTCAATCTCAAGGTAACAAGTTCGATCCTCGTGAATAACTTTAGTTTTTTTCACAATCAATATGTAACATATTATATGTATATTTCCAAGGTCTGACTCAATTTATTCCACAAGTTGAAGATATGCTTCAATATGGCTGCTGGTGCCAAATTTTAAAGGACAGATTGGCCGGTAAGGGTGTCCCCACCGACAAATATGACGAACTGTGCAGAGATTGGCAAAGATGTAACGAGGTTTGAACTTATCAGCATATTTGTTTTTCTTTATAAATCATTTAATTTAGTGTGCTGTGATGGATTTTAAAGACGTCGCAGAAGGAAACTGTGCTGCATCAAGCACAATGTATGAGATTTCTTTTGATACTTTTACCAGGCGAGTTGTTTGTGACAAAACAACCGATCCTTGTGGGAAAGCAATTTGCCAATGCGATGAAAGGAAATTTTTTACAAATTAGTTTAGGATTTCCCAGAATTATGATACGGTGTCCGAAAACCGAGTTCTCTAATATTTGGCTCTTCAGATGCGTCGGCTGGGAACCGGAAAATGGCAACCGGTTTCGTTTTTTGTTTTTTTAAGCGGATTTTGAAAAAAGGCTCAGAAATGTACGAAATTAACCGATCGGTTGTCCAAGGTTTATAACAAAATAAAATTAATCGGACCGAAAATACATCTTACTCTGATTTCCGCTCAAAATCGTCGGTTTCGTTTTTCACAGCCGAATCGGTCTTCAAAATTGTGGGGGCAGGGATTTGGGACACCGTTGATTAATATATCCAAAACAATATTTTTTGTGACATTTTGTTAAAAAAGCAAAAGTTTGGCTCATAATCTTTCCCAAGCCACAACACTCTTCGAGTTGGTTTTCAATGAGAGTATGAATTTTGAAAATTTAATTTTGATTTCGAATCAAATTGCGCATGGAATGGAACTGCAACCCATGATCAAAATGACAAGCAGTGCTGTGGTGAATACCCAACAAGGTGATTTAAAAAACAGTTTTTAGGCTCAAATATAGAAATCTTCCTCGAAATAGGCCAATTTCACAGAAGAGGCAGTTTTGGGTGATATTGACCCAATCGACCTCCGCACCCTTAAACTAAAAAAAATATTATTTAAGAACGCCATATCATCATCAGAACAACAGCCGAGCTTGTTGCGGTGGTTCAATAATCAAAACTAATACTCATTGCTGTGTTGATGATCAAGCTCTTCTGGGTAGCGATCCCAGTTGCCCACTCTAAATTCAAAATCGGAATTTATAATTTTGTAAAATTTTTTGTACCCAATAAATTAAAAATATCGTCAAACATTCGAGTTCATTATTGACTATTTAAATAAAATTGAGCAGATTACTTTGAGTCCATTGAGTGGGCGTGTGTCTAAAACAGAGAAAATGCCGACAACTAGGACGAAAACTAGGCAATCAAAAATACTTCAAGTCGGGGCATGTCCGGCTAAAAAATCCAAGATTATGATGAAAGAATCGGACTTGGAGACTCCATGCTTCATTGTTGACATGGAAAAGGGACGGCCGGGTCATATGATCATGGAACCTAAAAGGGGTTGAAAGTTATGCGCAAGTCACGTGACTCAAAAAAGGTTCGTAATAACTGCACAAAAATGGCGAATACTGCCACCGATGTTCACTGTGAATTACGCGCACATATGAAAACTCACAAAACGCTTGAAATTGGGGAACTTATGGCAACTGATAAAAAGAAAATTACTGTTTCGACACTTTCGGAAGCTGAGTTTTTTGCCAATGGGACAGTGATGACCTAGGACTAGGTATATTTAGTTAGCAAGCATATGATATGACATGTATAAATCATACAGTATGAAATACGAAATTTGGTGATTTCTGGTCATAACTAAATAAAGCGGATTTGATGATATTTTATATGGAATACCGATAACAGAGTCAAAAATTAACCGTCTATCAAAATTGAACCTAACTCATGATATGAAATTACTTATAAACAATTTTGAAATGATTTGTCCGCTTGAAGTTGAATCAAAACGAACTAATCGCAAGTGGAAGTTACTAATTGAAGTTTCCACAGGGTATGAGGTAAAAAGAAGCTATAACATATCTAACGGAATAAAATATCATATTCTGCTCAAAAAGAGGAGAACGACTCTCCAAATAAGCAATATAGAGGGCGCCATTTCAGCGAATATGATATTTTATTCCATTACAGATTATAAGCATCTGAAACTTCAAAAGATTTTCAGCGAACTGGACTCGATACTGAAAAACATTTTGCCGAGATTTCTGGGCTCGTCGAGTCTATTTTGAAAAAGCCAGATTTTTTTGAGTTTATCGGATTTTATTCTCACTGCGGTCATTCCTACTCGCCTGGAATCAATATCAAATCGCTAAACAGGGACGCTGTTGAAAAACTTGTCAACCTCAAAGCTAAAATTCAAAATCTCAAGATTGATGGAATCGATTCGATTAAAATTCCAGTGATTGGAACAGGCTCAACTCCAGGTAGGTGACTCTAATGTGTGCAAGCTCCAATGTGTGACCTCCTATACTAGGCTATACACATAATTTAAAAGATTTCTATTTCCTCATATCATAATCTTTTTACATAACTTATATAATATAATATTAAATAAGTTGCTTAGGATGCTCACAGCCGATACCGGAATATGAAAAATTAGATGAAATTCATCCTGGAAATTACTGTTTCTTTGATAGTACGCAGGTTTCACTTGGATCATGTGCCGAATCTGATGTCGCATGCTATGTCCTCAGTAGGGTGATAACAGTGTTTCCTGATTATATGGTGATCGATGCGGGGTTTCTAGCGATTTCAAAGGATTCACCACATCTTGATTTTGGAACAGTATTGTGTGAGAAAAAAGACCTTTACATCAGGTTAGTTTCACAATAACTTGGTCGTCAATATTACAAACAATTTAGTGGAATGAGTCAAGAAGCTGGAAAAATTAAATCGCGCGATAGTTCTAGGGACTTGACAAAGTCTTTCAAAGTCGGAGACCTGATCAAAATACTTCCAGCACATAGCTGCCACACCGCCGCATTTCATCCCCATTATCACCTGATGGAGAAAAATGAAAATGGGGAACAATTTATTACTGATAAAATTTCCCCTTGTAGAGGTTGGTAATTTCAACCTAATAAAATTGAAACTTGGCGAACAATATTTGTTTCTCGTAATTTGTTTTTTTTATTCTGAGTCTGAATCAAATGTAACTTTCTTTCCTTCAAACTTATGAATTTTATTTTCAACTTTGGCCTTCTTACTCGCCGCCCATGAAGGATGAAGTTCCTCTTTCTTTTCTTCTTCAACAACCTTCTTTTCGCCCTTTCGTTTCTTATTTCGCTCTCGGAATTTCTTTTCTTGTTTTTCAACAACTTAAAACCGTTACAGTTATAAAGGTAGATGTAAACCGTTCGAGGATCCATGATAAAAATGGCGGTGTCTTCTCGATGGTCATTTAGTCCGAATCTCCCATGTAGAGACTTCGACCATCGGGATGACGCACCCCACTTTATGATACACTAATATCTCACCTTCAACATGCTTTCCGTAAACAGCTTTTGAATGTTTTTTTCTTTCTCTTTGTCCTTCACGATTATCTTTATTTGTTTTCTTTTTACTCGTTTCACTTTTCACATTCTTTTTATAGTAGTTTAGACAAGCAATTTTGACACGTTTACATATGTATATTCAGCCTAGTCATTGATCTCTTCTTCTGGTTTCGCTTTTCCTTCTTTCGATTTCTTCGACTTCTTCTCTTCTTTTTTCGTTTTAGGCTTCTCTGAAATGAACTTCGGCATGACGAATTCAATATCATAGCCGCCATCTTCATTTTCGGATATTTCACCAGCATCATTGCCTTCATCATTATCATCATCGTCTTCGCCGTCATTTTCTTCATCGGAAGAGTATTCATTAAAGTCTTCAATTTCTTCAGTTTCCATTTTTTCTTCTTCATCTTTGTCTTGCGTATTAGCTTTTTCTTCAAGTTTTTTGAATTTATCCATATTGAACCTACTTTCATTTGTTTCTTTTTTGTCTTCTGTCTTCACTCCCTTTTCTGATTTACCATCTTCTTCAGTTTTCTCTGTCTTCACATTGTCCGTCTTGTCAGCTTCGGATAAATCTTCAGTAACTTCTTTCGTTTCAGTTTTAACGGTTGCTTTTCCGAATACTTCTGAAGCCAATTTTTTACTTTTACTTTTTCCTTCTTGGGTTCTATCCTCTTCGAATAAATTAAGATTTCTGATAATGGTGATTTTAGGGCCCTAATGTACAACATTTCATGGTCCCACAGACTTTTTGAGCCAAATAATCTTCCCTTCAAATAACCAATTCCTATTTATTTTTTCCCAAACTGGTTTGACCAAAGGATGAGTTCTTATCCTTTCTCTTGCCCGAAAAGTAAAATCGCCAGTTTCATCGGTCATTTGAGATGCTTTGATAAACTCAATTGGTTCATTTTCGATGAGCATATTGAACACTTTTAGTGATTTTCTATCAATTCCCTCAAGTGAACTTTATAGGCCCAGGCACCACCTGGTGATCGATAGAAAACCAACCTTGGTTTGAATCCCATGATTTGATCAAATACATTTCTTTTTCTTTATGTTTTTCGCCTTTCAAAGTTAATTTCCGTTTTCTAAACCCCTTGTTTTCTATTGATATGTCCAGTGTTGGGATGTCCCGGACGAGGACAGATCCCTCAAATCTGGATAATACAAAGGGTTAGATTTTGAATCATTTCATGAAATTAACTATCCGTTGACGCAGCGTCTTTTCTTGGCTTCAACTGTATTCCGAGCTTTTTCTTCAAGTGTACTCGTATCGGTTTGATTCAATTTTTCTGAAATTTTCATCAAAATTCTAGAATATGAACAATTTTTTCGAGGAAGAAAAATTCGAGGATTAGTTGAAAAAAGGTGCGAAATTCTAACAAATGAAGTTTTCGAATTAGAACACTAGATAAGTATTCACCCATGGGAAATCGTACTTCAAAAACGTCTGGCTTATCGATTGGTACAAGTGGAAGTGTAGGAACGGATGACTCCTACTGATACACTATATTGCTACAGTTTTACTCACAACACTCGAGACCCTTTCTGATTTCATTTGGCTTAGTTGTTCTCACTTATAAGCATGAACGGATGACGACTACTTGAAGGGCCATATAATGTTAGGTCGCATATAAGTGCCTTCATTTTAGTAAAACGACGAGTGATTTTCAAAATTTGTTTTTCAGAATCACTTTAGCTTTATCCGTCAGAACTTTTCGTGATTTTTGAGCGTATCAGAAGAGAAACTTTCTTAGGACTCAGAACGGTTCGGGGTTAGGCGAATAATACGGGTTTCTTAATCTTATTGAAACTAAATATATCCTTCAAAAGAACCGACAAGAAGATCAGTTGGAAATGAACTTATTGAAGGGATTATTGAAAGAAGGAGCACTTCAAGTGTAGAAGGGGCGCCACAACTAAAAAGTTTAACTGAACTAAGCCGAAATTCGCGACAGTCGTTTCCATCTTCCAAAAATTCTACTGTATCAGGTTTATCGGGACAGAATCGACGAACAACTCGAGAATTAAGGTAAGTTATTTCTACAGTTTAAATTGACATTTCTCTGTTTATGATAATTTTAGACAAATTCGAGACGAGCCAAATAGATTGTGCAGAAAGGCTTCAGTAGCACCAGATGAAGCATTTATCGTTGAAGAAGTTCTACTTGAAGATCTATGTGCACTTTCAGGCGAAGAAGCACTTGAGGGTGGCAATATTATCTTGTAAGTGAAATACCATAAAGAAAATCTCAAAAGCTATTTTGATTTTTTGCCTCTAGATCACGTGAAAAAGAAGAATTAATTCATCGTCTTTCCAAAAATCCAGAGACTTCTGGCGTATTCAAAACAACAACAAATATTCGAAAGTTTTCCACAAATTCATTACGGGGCGATCTCCCACTCGGCATCTTGGACGGTCAACCAAGAACGTCAACTAGGGTATCGCAATCATTAAATGAATCTAGAGCTCCTGTTGAGGATACTGTTAAACTAAGGATTGTTATGTAGATTATAATTTATAGTCCTTACATTTAGGGGTACCATTCTCAGCGAAATCCCGCTCTAGAATTCAACCCTTACATGCTGGGTCGATAAAAACTTCACAGGCGTGTTTCCTAGATGGTCCTCGCCGAGGACGCAAAATCCGCTGAGGATGATACCCTTAATAGTATAGCCTATACAGTTTAGGCTATACTGTATAGGTATAAAATATAATAATCGTTATATAACATTAAATAAGGCGAGTATCAATTAAAAATGCACAGACAACTTGCCCAAAAGGTGTCCACGAGTTAATGACACAATCAAATTATCGAACAGAAATTCAAGCTTTGAGAGTGGCTCAAAAACGAGAATCATGTACATGTGCACGAAACTGTTTTCTTTTATGTAATATATACATATGATTCATATCATATGAATCACATAATATGACCAACGTAATATCCACACACTAATAAATAATTACCTAATGTATGACGAAAATATCTCATTCTTTTGACAAAACCATTAACAAGTTGAACTTTGACCTGTCGGTAAGTATTTTTGAACCATACCTTCTCATTATTAAGATCGAAATTCTTAACTCCTGGAGCCTCAATACCATGTTCTTTGAAGGTTTTTTTATCACAATGAATGGAGAAAATAAAAACTTTGAAAAACAACCATTTCCGGGAAAAAACTGTCCTTCACGATATTTTCTGAGTTTTTCTTTCTTTTCAGCTCTTACTAAACGGACATATTCTTTTCGCTCATATTCTTTGCCATGAAATTCATATTTTCTCTTTTCTTTTTTCTCTGTACCCATTTTTTAAAATAAGACTAAACTTTGAAATTATCCCAGTGAAGATGAGCGCAAGGGAAAACGCGTAGGCGAAATTTGATAAAGGGAAAAAGGAAACTTACGAGAAAGAGAAAATTATTCAAAAATATAAATAATAAAGTTATAAATAATATTATAAGAAAATGGCAGAAGATAATCAAACTTGTGCAATTTTTCAAAGAAGTCAAGCAAGAATTCTTTTAAAAAATGTAAGTTTATTCAACCCATACAATGATACAAAATCGACTTCAATTTAAAACGTAAAGTAGTCAAGATGAAAGTAAAACGTTAGTATAAAACATATTTCAGAAATATATTCTGTTGATGGGGGATTCAGTACAAAGAGGAATGTACAAAGATTTAGTTGCACTCTGTAACGATGGCTGGTTCATGACTGGTATGTTATGATAAGTTTTAAAGTGAGGTGTGTCTTCCCGATGGTTATTTGGCCCAAATTCTGCATAAGCGGTAATAAAGGGCTCCTAAAAACGACTTGGTCGTACGAGGTACGAGTACGACCGAAAAAAATGTGAAAAGAGTACGAGTCAGTACGAGGTACGACCATTTTACTTCAAGCGAGGTCGTACTAGTACGAGGTACGACAATTTTCAAAAATACGAGGTCGTACTAATACGAGGCCGTACTGGTACGAGGTCGTACTAGGAGCTCTGGGCGGTATAGAGACGGCGATCGACCGGAAGGCGCATCCCACTTTATTACTGAATATAATTCTTGCTACATAAATTATACGAGAATATTTAAAGACGATGAAAAGCGTGCAAAGGGAGAACCAAGTTATAGAGGCGACAGGAATTAGTTAATCGATTTCCACGCGAAGGAGTGACACAGACTGAATAGATTGGTCTCTCATTAGAGTGACCCACCCAATCTTGAACTGGCACACATTAGAATGCCCACTTTCGTATGCATCTGGATGTAAAGTGGTTCACTCCACTGCGTGCAAGTTCCGTACCAATTTGATGTACTCCAATGTCCGTAGGTTTTATCGTTAGCTCGAAAAAGATTATTGAATATATCAAAATTGACAAATAATACAAACTTTACCGAAGTTCGTGAGTTTGTTGGATATCGTCCTCATACTGATGAAGAAAAGGGAATGAGTGGTAGTGGTGATTATAAATGGACAAATAGTATTTTAATCAGATTTGTATTTATCACCAGAGCTTGGAATAAGTATGTCAACCAGGAAATGTTTTAGATTAGAGATTCCCGGACGGTCAGTCTGAAATTTCAATTCCAAAACTATTCAAAGGCTTTTGATATTGTTACCAGTGATTATTTTCCAGATGTTATCTGTATAAATTCGACATTTTGGGATATTTCAAGGTGGAACGAAGATGGCAAAGATGTGGATAAAGACGGACGACCATTTTATCCTATACTTGAGCAAAATGTTCAAAATCTTACTAAACATATCAATATGAAAGCTCTGGATGCATTAAAAAGGTAATTTCAATGACTCATCGACTGTGATTCAACTCAGTTTCAGGCATAAAATTGACCGTCCATGCCTTAAAATTTGGCGTGCCGCAATGCCAATTGGTAAAGAAGCAAAAGGTGGTCTGGTAAAAAAAGAATTAGATTTTGGAACTGAATCATATCGCGAAGATATTGCTCGATCAAATCTCAATTTAGTGCCCATTATCAGAAAAGCGGGTTGGGATTTATTAGATGCCCAATTTTGGTTTCGGACAGTCCAGGAAAGTTGATTCTAGAAATGGAAAAAAGTGGACATTTTGTCCATGAACAGATGTTAAAATAGTTTTGTTCATTTTCAACCGATCAATTTTAAAAGGATGATTATCGTGAAGATGATGGTATTCATTGGACAGCAGTCGCTCATAGATATCTATCAAATATATTTCTGACTCACATTTCCGAATCTTGGGGTATTGGATGGCCTAGTTACCCTGAAGAGCAAACTGGATATGATCCCAGACCGAAAATGCAAGATAATTTCAAAAAAGATAATAATGCTGCCCGACTTTATTAAACTGCCAAAACAATAAAAACAATAAGAAACGATATAGGGGGTTGCACATTAGAGTGACTCAACCGGCCTTGAACTTGCACACATAAGAGTGACCCATTTTCGTATGCATATGCATGTAAACGTTGAAAAATCGGTCAAAATGACCGAAATCTAAAAATAGTATAAGTCTGAAATCTAGAAATTTCAGACCTTAACTCCTATTCTTTCTCCTAGCAGCTGGAACCCTAGATATAACCTATAATTTATAGGCTATAAAGGAACTGATGCGATCTGCATTGAAATACAAAACTGGTTCAGGTGAGACTAAAAATTTATTTGGATAATTCAAGAGGATGTAAGATTTGACGGTTATAACCGCGGTTATTAGTGAATACTGAGAGTGAAGTTTACATAAGGTTAATTTTTGGGTGGAGTCGAAACAAGTTTTCTTGCTCCGATTTGAGTTCATCATTTTTTCGTTCCTTTTCGCGTATCTGAAATAATAATTGAGTAAATTTTGTAGAGCGCACATTTTATAGAGCGTCCATTTAAGATTTCGAATTTTTACTCACCTTGATATCAAGTATTTTCAGTTTGCTTTGAGACGTGACTTTTAGTTGTTCTTCAGCCATTTTAAGTTTATCGT
>SCLD01102303.1:0-10062 GCA_004367895.1 Oikopleura longicauda
CGAGTGACGCAACGGAAGAGGCCTGACAGTAGTAAAACTCTATAATAAAGTATTCTCAGAGTAGTAACATACGTGAATCACTTAGAGATACAAGAGAATCGCATCACCATGCTCTATGAAAATTTTTGCAACCCGCTTAACGAAACGGACGGGCCAACGAAATGCCCGATTGCATGCATTGACATTGGACAAGTGGTGAACATGTCGAACTGCCACGAATACTGGCTCGATCGGCGTGTTGAATTGAATAAAGCCGACTTCGACAACGATCACTTGAAGCGGCTTCAAGTTTTCGGTGCCGTCATGGGCAAGGGTTATGAAATTAAACTAGTCACTACAGTGGAAGTAGTATTTTTAGAATTATTTGAAAAAACCCTTCGAAAAGCACTTCTTAACGTGATTGCTATTCTGATTCCGTTTTGTTTTAAACGATTCGGCGGCGATGGGTATAATTGGCAGACAAGGGCATTTGAAAATTTCTCCGGCTGGCAAATAGTGCGCGCAATTTGGAAAGAACAACGCATGTGTTGCTCCCTGCTATTCCGCCTTTATTCAATTTCGGTCTTTGCGTTGAACTTTTTGTCGCCATTTTTTGATTCAATTACTGGTAAAACGATGTCAATTTAATTATTTAAAATTAACTATTTATTGTAGATGTTTATTACTTCCGGAGTCTGGCGAGCAAACCGCACCTGGTCCATGTCAACGAGAGTGTCCTCAATGCGATGGCCGCTTTCTTGTTCTTTTGTGAGTTTTAATTTAAATTTAAAAATTTAATCTTTTTTTAAAGCTATTATAAAGGACTATTTCTGCGCATCGTGGACAATCAGCGAATACGCTGGACGTCGAAATGTCCTAGGAAGGGGGCGCGAGTGATTTTGAAAAAGTAATTAAGTCAAAGCGACGACACTCTCATCACCGCCACGATAGAACCGAGAGCAGATCTTAAATCCTATTCCGCCAACTACAAATTTGCGCTGGCTTCGATTTTCGAAGACTACGTACAAATCACTCTTCAGTACTTCTTCTTTGAGAAGTACCTGACAGGCATGGTGGTGATAAATAATTATTTTTTAAAAACTAACATGTACCGCCACCATATTAAAAAAGCGCACGATCCAGTCGTTTACTTCAATGGATTTTTTATGTTGGTAACGAGTGTTTTATATTTGAAAACACTCGTAAAAGGGCTTCAAATAGACCGTGACTGGAAAAAGTGGCTGTTGGCCACGTGCGGCGTGTTAGGTAATAAGGTGAATCAAAGATAACTAAATTTCGAATATTCACGAACAATGAATCACCTTAACAAAAAGCGGTCGTCTATCAGATTTCGCGATTGGCGGGCACAATTCACCAGATGAATCGACCCAACGGCGAGATTAAGGAAAGCGAAGTAAAAGAAATATATTTTTAAAAGATCAATTTTAAATTTCGCCATTAAAAAGGGCCACTGTGTCTCGTTTGACGAGGAGGCGGCTCAGTTATTTGCCACGCCGTTCAATATGGGTTGTCTCAACGGCAACGATTGGGTCCTGTTGGTGGCGTCGTCACTGTGCCTGCTTGTATCGTTGCCATTGTCTGTTTATGGTATTTTTATTCAACTCTTCAACAAGTCAATATTATAGTAAGTATATTAGATACTTGCCGTACATTATATCTGAACATTAAACCAAATCAAAAATCAATAAATAAACTGTGAAGAAAGTAAACTATTAAGTTGTGGTTGTTTGTGCAAAAATGTTCGGTTGTTATAATTGGAGTGTATAAAGATGAATGAAGTTTTTTCTTATTCTTTCTCAACGATACATGTCGAGCTTGATGATGAACTAGCACCACCGACTTAAATCTGATTTTTGCACAACGAAACAAAACACAGATGTATTGGCCGTTTTGAAGCGAGCAATTTTATAAAATTATCTGTTGCGCAGATCTATCTGCAGTAAATTGCCCATTGCCAAGTTGACGACCATTTCGTCATTTTTGAGACTTGTATACTTGCCCCTTGTCTCCACAAGTGTTGTCAATGTCAACTTCTCGTTATGATTGGCGTCTGAGAAGATAACCGTCTCAACCTCGCCCATGTCAAACTGGACCGTCACCAGTGTCAAGCGTGCCATATTTATTTTCCTGGCGAATATGCACACAATTGTGATCGCGTAAAATCACCGCTGAACACACCAGATGATAATGATCAATTGAATGCCGTCGCTCATACTGCCATTTGTCCATACTGTCCCCGATTGAACAGTTACAGCTCAAAACAAACTTATGACGTGTCCTACTATTATGATGAGCTGGTCGCCCATATCAAATATAAACATGCCGCTTTAAACAACGCATTCCGCCGTACCGAGATGCCCATACAACCCTTTAAAATGTTGAAGAAGAACTATGGTGATGATGATCCGTGATTATAAGGGCCTTTAAAAGATAGCGGAACGGCTAACGATTTTAAATGAACGCGCATCGGGCATGATGAATCGATTATATAACTTGAAGAATCAATTGAATGATCCCAAGTCAAAACCGGCTTTCATGACCGAAAGAGCCTATCAACCGGCGATTGCCAAGAAATTCCCGAACATTGACGCCAGGAATATGCAGCTTCAAATTTTGAAGGACAACTATAGACTATTGTCTATAGTGAAATAGTGAAAACACTTGAACCATACGTCGATATTCTACAATTCAAGGAGCACATTGTCGAGTTACTGGACAGTATTGACAGTCTGTTCATGGACATAAGTTATGTCACATAACCAACAATTTCCACATTGCCAAGGAGTACCTGACCCTGGTCACCAACTACATCAAACTGGTACTACTACTGGCGCGGGTTGACGATCGTAAAGTGGTGATTGGGCTGTACATTTATACCCATGACATTCTTGATCGGCTCAAATCGACGAGGACCATCATTCGCGAGGTGGAAAAGAAGGCGCAACAAAACGTGCCAATTGTGCATAAAGAACGACGCAAGTATCTACGCGCCGTTGCCGCTGAAGCGTTGCTTATTTTGGAGGATGAGCCCGGTTTACTTGCGCCCGGGTTCTTTTAGTCTTCGAACTGCTCACCTGACCGAGTCAATGGTGATGAATAAGACCGACGCTGCTCTGGTCCATCGCGTTTTAATGGGGTTCCGACTTGACTGGTTCCGCTTCCAGGCCTATACGAGTAACAAATTATTTACAGCCACTGCCCTATTATAACGAGGGGTGTTTGGTCCGTGATTTGAGGGGTCGAGCTCGTTATAATAGGGCTCGTTATAATAGGTCAATTGGGGGCGAACTTAATTTTGCTGTTTTTTGTTCTCAAAACAGTACTAAACTGAGTAAATATTTAAAAAAACAGCCAACAGGTTTATGTCACTATTATTTTAAAACTGTGAAACAAGCACGGAAATATAACAAAGCACAAAAAACATTGTTAAAAGGAGTTTGGTAAAAGAGTTATAGACCCCTCGTTATAATAGGTAGGGTGTCCACGGGCAATTACAAAATTCTCGAGTTAGTCAGTTCGGAGATTATTTAAAACTGGTATCGGCGTTTACTAAAGGGTTTTCGGGGACGAGGAATTCATTTCTGCCAAACTTAGTAGTTGATTTGGAATCCAAAAGGTTTTCGAAATTTCGAATTTTTCCCTTTTCGTAAAATTTCCGACAAAATTTTTCTCGACTAAAAATTCTGAAAAAAATTTTTTCGGGGTTTTCAGGGCCAAAGAAGCCGATTCTATAGATTTCAGCTTGATCTGACCACACCTTCTTGACTTTATCTGACCCGTGGACACCCTAATAATAGGGGGTTTGGGGGCAAGAGGGTCGACCTCGTTATAATAGGGCTCGTTATAATTGGGCAGTGACTGTATGGAAGTATCTCTTCGAGTTGTTGGCCTTTAGTACGCCCCAAAATACGCTACAATCTAACCAATTTGACATTTCACTTCTATCCTTGCTTGTTACTCGACGACAAGTTCGACAAGAACAACTGGTTGATCAATGCAATGGCTCATATCATGTTCGTATCCGCGTCTCATTGACAGTATGCCGGCGGTAAACATATAATATTTCGACCAGGCCGCATTTTCCGTTGATGAGCACAGTTACGAATAAAAGTTACTTTGTATAGACGGCTTTAGTCATCTACTAAATGTCAAAATAAGCGCGACTTTCGATGTTCTTGCTTTTAACTCTCAGATTTAATTGTTGCCGCGTTACCTACTTAACAAAAAAACATTCGGTGCCGACAATTTGTCAGGCCCGCCATAAAAAGGGGGTGAACTATTAACCTTTAACATCAGCAACTTTAGCATCAGCAACTGAATGCGATGGTAGCCTGACAGGGTCCCAAATGTCAAATTGTTTTCTAAAAAAAAATCTGCCTCCATTTTTTGAAAATCAAACCGTTGAGCTTTTGGTGCACACCGGGTCTGACTGACATCGGTGAACTCGAGTTTGATTTCAAACAGAGCGCATGTGGCTCGACACCTAATGGCATGATCCTGCTCTGCTTCACAGGTCAACAGGGGCCAAGAGGGGTCAACACATGTCACCAGGTGTCTTCGCCGTTAAGTGCTTGGAAAAGGCTGCGCGAAAACGCCTGTTACTAAGTACGGCCGTAAAATTGAATTTAAAATCCTGAAATTTGAAATTTTTCCCTTTTCGTAAAATTCTGGACGAAACTTTTCTCGACTAAAATTTCTAAGAAAAGTTTTTTTGGGGCTGTCAGGGCCAAAGAAGCCGATTCTGAAAGTTTCAGCTCAATCGGGCGACTGCTTCTAGACTTTTGTGTCTCTCGATCCCACCCTAGTCATAGCGATTTATTCAGACTGGCACAAAATACGAGGGCCACTCAAAAGCCTTTTGAGATAATAGCCTTCTTGCATAAATATCAGGTGCTGTAGGTTTCTTCCGACACACCACTGGACACACCAGTGATTACACCCACCATTGACGCCAGTGTTCTTGTCGTCTGAACAATATAAAGAATGAGCGGTGTGGCGATATAAAAAACTTTAAAAAATAGTAATGGTCTCGCTTGTTTACCTTTGAGTAGTAGCGTTGCTGATCCTCAACATACATGAACATGGGCACGCCAGTTAACTCGGGCAGGAGCCATTGTAGTGTGCCACACACTAGGGACAGCACACCGAATGTGGTCATCGGCAGCCAATCCCATGGTGCAGTTACAATCAGTGGTGCAAGGAATAGACACATGCTGGAACAAGTGCTCACCAACGCTAATCCTGACGTACGTACGTCACTTGGGAACAGCTCAGCCATATAAGTGACTTGTGCGGACCAGCCACCAATGTTGAGCACTTTGGCAGCAAACGACATGTAGACGCCAACAATGGCGTACGGCGTCTGTAGTAGTCCCATTGTCAGTAGCATGAGCACACCGGCCGCCATGTTCAATCCAGTAGAAGTTTTTTTCAGGCCAAAACGATGAATCAATGGAAACGTCATCAAACTGCCAATGAACTCGGCGAGACCTGTGAAACAATTGTTGAAGTAAATGTTTCCAGGCAGTTTTGCCGCATAGTATTTGGTGCCATAATCGGCAATTGTTACACACGTGTGCATCGCCAATGTCAACAGTGTGAACTTCCGTATCAATTTCCCTCTGAACAATTTACCCAGCTGGCTTGTTTTTTTCCAGCTGGCATCATCACTGGTACTGAATGACTGGCGTCGTTGCGATGCAACTGATAGGCGTCGAATGTAAATGTCGACTTCATTTTGATGCTCTATAGTTAATGTTTCTGACAGTGTAGCAATTGACTTCCGTGCCACATTCAAACGGCTCTTCGTCAGTGCCCAAACAGGCGACTCGGGTATAGCGTGCATGTAAAGTAAATTCAACGCAAACATTGACGCCACCGCAGTTGTCAACAGTTGACGGTCGGGCAGGAACATGGCGATTATTGTGACGAGGATGAACCCGGCACCATAAGCGGCTGTGCCAAATGCGCCGAAGTAAACGCGCCACTTCGGCCCGATCACCTCGATGCCATAGGCAGAGGCAACAGTTAGAATAAATCCAGAGCACACTTCACACATTGCCAAACAGATACCATAGGAAGCGGGTCCCCTGGTAAATATGAGTGCAATGAGGGCGACGAACCAGACGACAATCACTGTCTGCATTGATCGTTTGCGACCAAATCGATCTGGAACGAAACCGGCGAAAACAGTACCAAAAGTGCCCCCAGCGCGTTGCATTGACACAAGCAGTGCAGAAAGTTGCGCTCCGGGTAAAGCATGGTCGCCGCCGCTGTCACAGAACATGTTATTTGACATGTCAAGCGAGGACCAGGGCGCGCCGTTTAAGCCGGTTTCAATGCGACCAGGTGGACGATAGAGTTCACTGCGATTGTATTGAAAATGCTTACAGTTCTCTGTTTTGACCGGTAACGGCGAAAAAAGAGGCAACGAGTCAGCTAGTTATCTGATTACTAAGTTGATCGCAGAATATTGCGGTAAGTAAAACTAGACGGTATTGTTAGACATTATTTGAATCACACGAAATATAACGCGTAAACTCCATTTCAGCGTTTATCGGTTTCCTAACGAGTAAGTAGCGTTTGGCCCCTCCACGCAGGCTTGACACTGTCTATCGAACTGAATACGTTGTAATTAACTTTACTAAACTAATTAGTACATATAAAGTCTGGAGTCATTACCTGGACATCGACGCAGGCATCAACAATGTCGTTAGCGTTTCCATCGTCACACATGTGCATCGGCCGCAATTGAGCAAAGGTGACATAAATTCCCTGAACAAAATGATCAGTGAGATTAATTTGGAGGAAGTTACCAGAACTCCGCGCTGCATGAGCGTGTAAATAAGGCACAACACCAACAACGCCTGCCGTGTCGAGCAACGTGGCAATATGTTCCAAAGGCTGTCCATATTGACACTGGAGCAGCTTGATGACAAGCTTGCTTCATCGTCATGAATAACCTTTGCTCTCTCTTTAGCCATGGAGTTCGTCAATGTCACTTAAAGTCAACAAATTGTCAGTGTCACTTTGTCAATATCAGCTGGATGAGGAAAACAGAAGTTAAGCTCTGGCCTACCCTCTAGAAACTGTAATCGTAAGTAATCCGTTATTGACGGAAGATGACGTTTAACAATCATTTACCGCTTGATTTTATGATGATAGTCCCACTTCAATAACACAGAAATTAAACGGAAGCACAAAGATCCAAGACAATGATCCAGACAAAGATCCAACAATGACCATAAAGGACGCCATGTCGGAAGATATAAACGTTAGTACGTCGGTAGTACATCATCATCTATTCTGAAGTCTATTCCGCATAGACTATGCGCAGTCTCCTGAAGTTTACTTGTAGTACCCTTGGGTTACAACAGGGCGAGTCTACAAATGGGCCATCTACACGAAAATCATGGGCAAGGCGGGGCTACATATGAATAAAATCGAGGTAAATTTTAAAACTATTTATTAATTAAACTGCTCAAAAAGCAAAAAAGACGCTTAAAGACGGCTCAAAAACGACAAAAACTACGCGAAATAAATGAGCGACGCGAGGCGGCCCTGTTGCGCGTTAACAATCGTTAACAATCAACGTCAACGACAGGCGACGATCAAGGAGCGGCTCCAGAAATTGCGAATGCGGAGTAATCAAGGAGTAATATAATTGAATAAATCAAAAATTAGAAACAAAACGAGTGTTTTTTGCTTTCGTTTGTCTTTTGTGACAGTAGCGGCTACTGAGTAGCCTGCTATCTTATGGAGTAAAGTACCACTAGTACTTTTACGGCATTACATTTTTGCAATATTTCATGATCGCGGGGCTCTTGATACTTTTAGGATGTATCAAATTGAGGTCGCTGAACCCGATTCCGTTGGTTAAACTGAAGTCCGAGTACGATAACCGATATTTTGAAAAAATCCCGGACTTTTTGAAGTTGGTCCAAATAAGCTGTAATTAATGGTTCAGGGTCAGTTTGACGCAAGGAATTCGAATCTGAGGTCAGATTTTCGGTCTGGGGTCGCACTTCCGGTTTTTGACCCAGTGCTGTGAACAACACCAAACACATTATTTCACCGATTAAAATATGTTTTAGATGTTTTAGAGCATTCTTATCATGATAAGCGACCCCGGAAACCCCTAACTGGAGCCCAGTGACGCTTTTCGAGGACAAAAAAGTTCAAAATTAAATATGAGAGGCTCACTTCTACGTACATTTTACCGGTCAACAAGTGAACCCGGAAATTTTGTTCGTAAAGTAGAGTTAGATAAGCCCATCATCTTGCACGTCTCGAAACAGTACTGTTCCAGTACTTGTGTGTCTCTCGTAAATACACTTTCCGTATCGTGCTGCAGATCTGCAGCACATGCCGTTGTGAGGGGTCTCTTCGAAAAAGGAGAGTGAGCGAGACAAAAGAATCAATCAATTAGTGATATCTTATCACATAGCTTTGTTGGTAGTTTTATACGTTCGAGAAAAACATCACCTATGACCACCTGCCGGCGAATAGGATTTAGAGAACGTTTACTGTACTTTAAGTCAAGTACAAATATCCATGCTGCAGATCTGCAGCACTGCCGTTGTAAGGGTTAAATTATTACGCATAGTTTGAGCGTACTCGGCCGCACTATACAATAAAAGAATAATGCCACGATGCGTCGCATCCCACAGCGCGCTGATTATCTTCGCATCAAGCTCGTTTTTTCGCTTTGACTCGCCATTTTCGAGGATCTCGGCGAAGCGATGATACCGGAAG
Organism: Oikopleura longicauda; assembly: GCA_004367895.1. Lineage (NCBI taxonomy): Eukaryota > Metazoa > Chordata > Appendicularia > Copelata > Oikopleuridae > Oikopleura > Oikopleura longicauda. The sequence continues at coordinate 8,755 of SCLD01102303.1, forward strand.
ACGTCGAGCGCGGCAAAGAACTTTTGCTTCTCCTCGAGTGTGTTGTCCTTCAAGTAAAACCAGAAGCGTCTTCCTCAATCTGCGTGTTGACATTGGTTTACCATCAACACCGGCACGCAGCAACACATCGTTTCATAATAAAAAAACGAATGGCAAACGTGTTCCGACATGGCTTAAAATGCCTAAAGAGACTACACGGCGTATAAGTGGACCCATGCGGTCCGTGCATGCTTGGAGCTGGATTCCGAGCTGGCGTTGATTGATAAGAACTGTTATCAGATAAAGATAAGCAATAATGGTGACTTGGTACCGACAAGCGGAACATACTTGGTATCAATCACCAGTCTTACTACTAGATGACTGTATTTCGTCTATGGTTATGTGTCTATGATTCGTGTTTGCATTGCTTTTAACGGTTGTCAAACATGTCATAAGCACCATATACGCGTGCCGCCTTACGAAATCTCACATTCAGTCAGATAAGAAACCATATAAAATGTCTTTTGCCGAGCGTCGTAAAGAATCACGAGAGAAGCATGGCGATGAGCTGCGCGCCGCGTTCAAGGCCATTGACAAGGATAACAGCGGCTGGGCGTCGATCGACGAGATGTGGTGAGTTTTTGAGTGCCGTTAACTAAAAATTCTTTAACATGGTTCAACCCAGTGCATACATGGTCGAGAACAAAAAGTTCAACCTCAACAAACGCAGCATGGCCGACTTCCAGGCGTCGATGAAGCATTACTTGAAGAATTTCAACTACGACAAAACACGCGAGAATGAACTGAACAAGAAGGAATTTGTTTTCTTCTGGGCCGATTTGTACGCCATATTCGCCAAAATTGATCGTGATGGTGACGGTGAAATAGCCATTGTCGAGTGTGTCGAGCTTCTTGATGAGAAAGCTGATAAGTTTGGACTTACCAAGGCAGGGTTAAGCCAATCAAGACCAATTGGTACTCATGAGAATCATGGGAACCAGCCACATTTATTTAATTAATTTACAAACTCGCGATAGAGCTTATTCGGCGTAACCTTGTACACACGGTGACATTTTCAAGCGCGTCGTCCACTTTTTCAACCAGGCCGACACTGACGGCGACCAAAAGATCTCACTCATCGAGTTCTTCATTCAGCTGCCAAAATTGGAGGAGATGCTGTTGAACAAGAAGTTGAGCAAAAAAAAGGAAGTGAGGTCAGCATACCCCATCAAGTCTATCAAATGCGCGCGGTGTTTACTACAATGGCGAATTCTATTTATTTGGCGGCGGAAAAAGTCACATTGCCGCTTACAATCCCATGATTGACAA
>SCLD01102304.1:0-31437 GCA_004367895.1 Oikopleura longicauda
CTAACCCAAATTTGACCCTAACCCCAATTGCACCCTAACTCTAATAACGAACTGGCCCTTACCCTTTTTAAGAATTTACTCTTATCGTAACTAGAAACTGACCCTTACCCTAAAAGGTCATTTTGACAAATAAAAACGGTTACACAAAGGGCCCCTTATGTCTTCGAAATCATTTAATTCATCGAAACGGTAACTTTCTTCCATAAACCGTAACTTTGACAAATAAAAACGGTAACTTTATCCCACAAAACGGTAACTTTATCCCACAAACGACCAGTTAATGTCTTTAAAATCACGAAATTCATCGAAACGGTAACTTTCTACCAAAAACGGTAACTTTATCAAACAAAACGGTAACTTTATGCCATTGAAATTATGAAATTTCTAGAAACGGTAACTTTATCTTATAAACGGTAACTTTATACTAGTGAATAAACGGTAACTATCTCCCTAAACGGTAACTTTTTGTCAATAAACGGTAACTTTCTCCCAAAAACGGCAACTTTCTCCCACCAACGGTAATTTTCTACCTAAAAAACGGCAACTTTCAACCAAAACGGTAACTTTCAGAAACGGTAACTTTATACTCAAAAAACGGTAACTTTATACCTAAAAAACGGTAACTTTATACCAAAACGGTAACTTTCGGAAACGGTAACTTTATACCCAGAAAACGGTAACTTTATACCACAAAAACGGTAACTTTCAACCAAAACGGTAACTTTATCTTCGCCCCGTCTGAAGCTATGTCAAATTATTTTCGTGTCCGGGGATAATGAAATGTCCGTTAATCCTATCCTATTTTGAAAGTTTCGAAAGCTATTTCAGCAATCTTCACAGTTTTTGAGCCACTAATTGACCAATTTGTATGCAAAATATTGATATCCAGAGGATCAACTCTAAGCTCACTAAAAAATGCTTGTTCCCAAATCTTTTCGACATCCTTAATTGGTTCATATTTTCCATTGGCTAGCGGAAAACTGGGATTACGATCAAGTGCTTCGTCACCGACATATGAATCCTTGTAAGTATGATGGCCAACTTCACTTGGTGACATCAAAATTGAATGTAGTAAAGTTTCATCTATGAAAGTTAATTTTATGGCCAACCTATGGGAGGAAACACTGATCTGGGTAAATCATCGCCGGCAAAACCAATTTTGAATGAATGAGCACCAGCATCAATAACAATTTTCATTTTCTCTTTGAAAGAAACCAATGAAATAAAACAATGGTAGAAATAATTCTTCAAAATGACTCATTTAAGCTAATGATATAACCACTGTATCTGTGCGTCACTTGATGAAATAACGTGAAGTCATCATCGAGTGATAGTCAATCACGTGATAAACAAAATAATACAATAAAGTTCATTAAACCCACAATCATTTTTCCTTATCAAATCAGTGTGGTCTTAATTCGCCAGTGACAATAATTTGTCCTAATTCAGGACTTGGGCTAAAATGAAAACCGTTCTTACGGCGTCAAGTGATGATTTTTGTAACAACTTTCTCTCACGAAATCAAGATCATAAGTTCTAGTTTTTTTTTGAAAAATATTCATATTTTAATAACTTTCATCACTTGAGAGAAGTGGATGAAAGTAAAAGCGAAATATGAAAAGAGAAAAATCTCTGTTAGCGGGGAGTTAAATTTTGGCTGTAGGAGTTTTTTTCAATGAAAAATAAAATGCACTTAAAATGTTTTCGAAATTCAGACTTTTTAAATTTCCTCGGAATAAAGTCTTATATCCACCATGTCCACAAATATTCCCGAAATGTGCGTTTTTATACTCATTTCACGGATAGAGGTTAATTGGCCAAATTAATAGTCAGTTAATAGTCAGTTATGGGACAGACGATCACTCTTTCTTCCGGTGCGTTTGATCAGCCATTGCTGGCGTCTTTGTTATTCAGATGATTATGGCTTCTGACGTTTTCGACGTTCGAAATCTGGAATCAGCGGAAAATTGAATGTTATTGTTAATTTTACAAAGAAGTAATTGTCTTGGTCGGAAGTACCGATGTTCTATACGAGCCAAAACTCGTATTATCGAGCTAGAACCAAATGAGAGACTTAATCGTAAGTTAACATTTAATAAAATAAAGGCCTTTTTACTTTTGTCTCTGAGACTCTCTGGTCCTTAGATATATTAAAAGGCCGCAATATATATTTAGTGTAGAGGGGCTTTACTGCCCTTTGCCGTTCTTGGTCTATTCAATGGATTTGAACCTTGTTTGGATGATCAAACTTGTTTCGTAGCCGTATTCGACTTTGATATATTCGAATTAAAATTTGTTCCTGATAATGATGCTTGCTGCTCGCCAGAAGAGTTTTGTGAACTTTACGCGAATCCGTTCAGTGAACATTTCAAAAGTGAAGATGAAGTTTGTTCTAATTTGCCAAGTTCTTTCAATGGTCTTACTTGTGGTAATGGCTATTCATGCGAATCAGATGCATGTCCTGCTGGTTTTCTTGGCATTAAACCTGATTGTGTCACATGTCCCGCTGGGTTCATATGCCCTGTTGCTGGGATTAAAAATGATCCGACTGAATGTCCAATAGGATCGTATTGTCCTGAAGGTTCTATAGCTCCAACTTTATGCCCTGATGGTACTGTTGGTGAATCTGTCGGACTCAAAAGCATTAATGGATGTGTTTTAATTGACGGACCAGGAGCTCTTGCGTGTGAAGCTGGTACATATGGCGATAACTGTGATTTGTGCCCCAGTGGAAATTATTGTCTTGGAGATGATAGTGATCCCATTCCCTGTCCATCAGGACGATATTTCGATCAAGTTGGAGCAGAAAGTCTAGCTTGGTGTTTTGTCTGCCCTGCTGGAAAATATTGTCCATCAAAAGGGCTTATTTTACCTATTGAATGTCCAAAAGATACTTTTTCCGACTCAGTAGGTGCAGTTACATGTACATCTTGTCAGCCAGGATTTTCAACAGATTTCACTGGAAGTACCGATGCGCTTGATTGTGTCCCTGCTCCAGCTTGTGATAAACAAAATGAGTTGTGGACGGATTGTGGTAGTCCTTGTGAAGCCAAATGTTTCGACCTTGCTCCAATATGTATCAATGTATGTGTTCCACGATGCGAATGTGAAGATGGTTTTGTTCGTGATTCAAATGGGAATTGTATTCTAGTCGCAAACTGTGATAACACGCTACCACTCGGGTTATGGTCTGATTTCGGTGACTGGTCAAACTGCTCAAAAGAATGTGATTCTGGTATCAGAACAAGATCACGGGACTGTCAACCTGATGGATTTCTGTGTCAAGGACCGGATACCGAAGTGCAAGTTTGTAATACTCAACGCTGTAATTTGGAAATAATCGATACGGACGCCTGCATCTGTCCTGCCACCGGATCAGCTGACAGTTTAATGTCAGAGGAATGGGTTTGCCAATCAGACTGTGACGCAAGTCGTGTCTGTCAACGAACTGACCTTTTAGTTAATCGATGCCAACCACTCGACATTGGTGTTTGTACTTCATGGGGTGATCCGCATATCATAACTTTTGATGGGGCTACCAACGACGTCTATGGAATCGCCGAATATGTCTTTGCCCAAACTACGGAAAGAAACGAAGCATGGTTCCATGCAAGCATTTCAACAGAATCATGGGGAACAGTCTCCATAACGAGAACACTAACTGTCGAATTTTCACCAGATTCGTCAAGTTACGGCGAAGGAGTTGACCTGAGAGTGAAAACAGATCGTTTTGGTTTATTCGAAGTTTTGAGAAGGCAAAATAGTGGTGAATGGGAACTTGTTGCCACCAGCTCAAATATTAATGGTGGAATTCTTTCAAAAATCAATCTTTTACCAGGCAGGATTCAATATAAAACATGGTTTGGTTTGGAAGTAGATCATTCTGGGCTAGATGCGTCAATTAAAATTCCAGCATATTACACTGGTAAAGTTGAAGGTCTTTGTGGTAACTTTGATTTTGATCGAACTAATGATTACCAGCTCAGAGACGGAACAGTGTTGCCTTACGAAGAAAATCTCCCTCCCTATGTTAGGAAACAGTCTAATAACAATTTGACAATTTGAAGTCAATGTTTTAGGATCCATAAATCTTGAACCACAATCCAGGTCAATTGAGGTCAACGTATTTTAAGCTATTGATTAAACTTACTACAGGAGTGAATCAGAATATCAGTGTGCTAATGATTGGATAATTTCTGGTGATGCTGGTCCTTCGCTAGACGATATCAGCAATGATTTGCCATGCGATATCTCTCAAATCGATTTAGAATGCGAAAAACTGTTTAGTTCGGAAATTTTACTTCCATGTTTAGCTAAGGACACGTTCGAATTGATTTCCGAGAAAAATTATCGTGATTGAGAATGCCGATGTTTGGTCAAAGCAGCCGATGTTTTGCCCAAGGCGGCTGATGTTTGAGTCAAAATAGCCGATGTTTCATCGGCCGTTTTCTTGGCCCGAAACGTCATCAATCAGAACTTTACTGAACTTTGAAAAAATACAGATTCGGTGGTTATAAAGTAATTTTGGTCATTTTGAACGTGATCAAGGTTGATCCATTTAAATTTATTCGGAGCTGCAAAATTGATCTTTGTATGGCGCCAGGTGCCGAAACAAAGGCAAATCTTATTCGAACTTTTATTCAAGAATGCGATCGTAAACCGGGAAACAATACATTGTCCTGTTCATGGGCTGGTGAAATCGATGATATCGCTATAGACTGTCCCGATAATTCATCCTACAGATGTGGAGACCCTTGTCGAGACTTTGAAACTTGTGAATGGCCAGTGATTTGTGAAAGTGATATTCAAGAAGTACCAATGTGCTTTTGCGACCCCGGTTTTCTCTTAATTGATGGTAACTGTGTAACTGAGAGCGATGCCGACTGTTCCACTGATTGGTCGGACTGGTCTGAATGTAGTGCCACATGTGGGGATTTAGGTGAAAAATCTCGTGAAATGACCGACCGTGATCAAATTTTCATTGAGTCTCGTCCTTGCAATCGCCAACCCTGCCCAATAGATTTGAACGAGATCAAAAAATGTAATTGCAATGACGGGTCATGGATGTGCACTGATGGTTGTGATTGGGGAGAATCATGTCAGAAATCAGGTCTGGGAGAAACTGAATATCGATGTATTCCCGCATTAGTGGGTGAGTGTAAAGCATGGGGTGATCCACATGTGATGACATTCGATGGAGCTTCTAATGATGTGTATGGTATAGCATCCTATACTTTTGCTGAGGCTGGTTTTCAAAATAATATCACGGTTATATAGGAAATGAATAATAGCATATGGTTCACACTAGTCTAGGTTCAAATAGCTTATGATTTATATAGCCCATGGTTCAAACTATAGGTTCAACCATAGTACCGGTATATGATATACGGTATATCATATATGGTTTATCGTAACCTCCGCATATTTTTTGAAATTCTTGAAAGATGAATTTCACTGCTATTGGAGAAACTTTTGTTGCCTTGAATCTTACTGATAGCGATGACCCTGAAGATATCGAAAAGGTATTTTATGAAATGAATCTACCAGTATTCAAAATTGTTATGGAGACATCGCCTATGGGCCAAGTAAGGACTGTTTTTGACTAATTCAAATATTTTACGCAAAGATTTATAGTTTCTGAAAAGTCCCTTGAAAACTGAATAAAGTGCTGTGGAAGCAATGCACATTTTTGTCCAAACGCCAAATAAAATTGATTATAACATTTCGACTTACAAGAATGGAGCTTTCAACTTTGAATTGTCCACTGAATCAGCCGAATTTGCCAATATTACCGCCGAAGCTTTTGCTGAAAGCATCCAGCTAAATAATTTGAATAACAAAGTCTCATTTAAAACAGATTTTGGACTTGAATTTACACACGAAGGTTATACCGCGACAATTCGTTTACCAATCATTTTCGGGGGCCATATTCAGGGTCTGTGTGGTGATTATAATGGCGTCAAACAGGATGATTATCGACTTCGTAATGGCACCGTTTTGAAATACTCTGAAAGCGGCTACGATCGAATAAATTCTGAATTTGAATGTGCAAAAAGTTGGATCATCAATGGAACTGTTGGTCCTGATCCAAATGACATTCGACAAGAACTGGAAAATTGTCAATTTCAACAAGATTGCGAGGATATGTTTACTGCTGAATGGCTTGAAAGCTGCAACCAGCTGCTTGACCCATGGAGTTTCATTGAAACGTGTATGATTGATTATTGCATCGAGCCAAGTGATGAAGTGAGAATAGATTTGGTTAAGAATTATGTACGAGAATGTACCAAAAGAAATCCGTTCAACGAAGCAGTCTGTACTTGGAAAGAACAGCTTGGTATTTCCTCATGTGATGGAAATCTAATTTGGAGCGGATGTCACAAGTCATGTCACACTTGCGATATTGAATGTGAATCAAGAGAAATCCAAGAAGGCTGTTTCTGTCCTGAAGGGCACGAATTCGATGAAAATACAGGAGAATGTGTTGTTCCAAATTGTAATGCTTTCAAATGGGGTAAATGCTCAAAGTCGTGCGGTGTTGGTGAGTCAATTAGACTTGGATTTGTTGGCGGTGAAATCGTCGAACAAACGAGACAATGTAATGTTGAACTCTGTCCAATAGAAATTGGAGAATTAAATGAATGTTCGCCATGTGATTCCGGTTTGTGGCTTTGCCATTCTGACAATTGTCGACTTGGTGAAACTTGTCAAAAAACAAATTTGATTAATAATGAATATCGCTGTTTGCCCAGTACAGTTGGAGAGTGTAAAGCATGGGGTGATCCACATGTCGTTACTTTTGATGGTGCGAGCAATGATGTTTATGGAATCGGAAATTATACGTTTATGCAACTCAATTATACTTCAATTGATTTGTTAATGAATCAAACTTATAATAATTCTCTTGATTACGATTACGATCTTGATCTCGACACCAAAATCTCCAGTCCACCAGGATTCACTCTGGTTATGGAAACAGCGCCATTTGGTCAAGTGAGCGCTGTTGAACGATTTTTCGTCTTCGTTGATTCGCCACAATACAAGGTAGGTTGAACCATCTTTATTCAGAAAATTCCATTATCGATTTAATTGATTATTAATGTATTATAAATTTTAGTTTGACATAATGACCGACCGATACGGAAATATTGAATACAACAATTATCAAACTAATAATATGACAAATTCCGAATTCGAGTCATTTATTCAGCTAAGGTAGGTCCTTATCAACCATAAAAAACTTATACCATCATTTAATATTAAGATTTAACGGGTTCGAAATCAAATTAACAACCTGGTTTGGATTAGAATTTAGTCACAATGGGTATACGGTTATTGCTCGTATTCCAGTCCTGTTCCAAGAAAAAATGCAAGGTCTTTGTGGAGATTACAATATGGTAAAGCAAGACGATTACCGTCTTAGAAATGGAACTGTTTTGGAATATTCCGAAAGTGGTTATGATCGAACAGATTCAGAATATGAATGCGCAAAATCATGGCTGATAAAGGGTAATCCAGGCCCAGATCCGAACGATGTCAGGGACGAGCTTGAAAACTGCGAATTCAAAAACGAATGCGAACAAATGTTTCAAGATGATTGGCTAGTCGATTGCAACAATCTGCTTGACCCATGGTCATTCATTGAAACATGCAAAATCGATTATTGTATACAGCCCACTGACGAAGTCAAAATTGACCTCTTAGGATCGCTTTTATTCTGATCCAACCTGAGTCTAATATTATAACGTGGGGTCCATGGTGGCCCTGTCCAAGCGAGCGTGGGCGTGAGCGCTCTTTTCTTACTATTTTTGTCGGATCATTTGGACAGAGTCAGAATGGGTAAATGCCACTCGCCGTTTGGCTGCCATATCCTTTTTCACTTTCAATATCGGCAACTTTTCATGAAAACGCTTTAAGTAAATTATCTTCGAGAATGTGGTAAACTTGACCCACTAGCCGATCCAGTTTGTACATGGAAAGAATATTTACAAGCTTCTGAATGCCAAGAACCCCAAAGGTGGACTCAGTGTCACAGTACATGTCATCCATGTGACGCAAAATGTGAGACTCGATCAGTTGATTCGTCTGGTTGTTATTGTCCGTCTGGTTCAGAACTAAGGAATGGTAAATGCGAACCTTTACAATGTGTTACTGATTGGTCAGAATGCACTGTTACGTGTGGCGGAGGGGAGACTGTTCGAGATGTTTTCCAGGACGGCAATTATGTCAACGAAATACGAAGATGTAATGAACAATCGTGTCCAATCGAAACCGAAAATCAATTAGAGTGCGCCCCATGTGATGATGGTCATTGGGTTTGCGAATCGACATCGTGCTCAAATGATGAAACCTGCCAGATGATTAATTTATTAGGAGACTATAAATGTATGCCAAATATAATTGGAGAGTGTAAAGCATGGGGCGATCCTCATGTTGTAACATTTGATGGGGCCAGCAATGATGTTTATGGTATCGGAAATTATACTTTTATCGAGCTGAACTATACAGGCAAGGAAACATCAGAAGATTTTGGTCAATTCTATTTGAATCAGTTTTTTGATTTCCTGAAAAAGCAATTGATTTACATGTCGCTGAAATCGAAGCTGAAAATCAGCCACAAGGAGGTGGTTTGTTCTCAAACATCTTCGGGTCTAGAAACACTCAACCAGCTGTTCAAATATCAACACCACCAAGTGTTTCACTTGTCATGGAGACAGCGCCATTTGGTAAAGTGAGCGCTGTTGAACGATTTTTTATCTTTGTTGATTCTCCTCAGGCATAGATTTCATAAATTATTTTTCAAGGAAACACATGATATTTTTGTATGGGCAGAGAACGGCGGACACGGAAACTCTTGTCCGCGGACCGTGTCTGCCCTTCGGACACGGACATCGGAAATTTTTGAAACCGCGGACACGGACGCGGACATGGATTTTTTGTATGGGTTCTCGCCGATCTCTGGGTTCGTTTTGATAAATCTTGTGAAGCTAAAATTCGATATAATGACTGATAGATATGGTAAAGTCGAATATAACAATTATCCAGAAAACCAACTCAAAGATGCTGAATTTGAAGAACTCATAAGTTTGAAGGTGAGTGGTCCAGAAATAAGATTTCATACATGGTTTGGACTCGATTATGTCCACAATGGATACACTGTCATTGCAAAATTTCCAGTTGAGGGGCCTACTTTTCTTTTTGTAAATTTCCGTGTGAATTTTATTTTGATATTTCCACTGGAAAATATCCAGTCTATATTTGGAGACCCTAAATAAGCCATTTTTGGAGAATATGTCCAAGGTCTCTGTGGTGATTATAACATGATTAAGCAAGATGATTATAGGCTTAGAAACGGAACAGTTTTAACATATACCGAAAGTGGTTATGAGAGAACGGATTCTGAATATGAATGTGCAAAGTCCTGGCTAATTAAGGGTGATCCAGGAATGTTATAAGACAAATATTCATACTGCAAATGAAAGTTAGTCGAGCAAAAAGTCTCCTGTGAAATGTCATGAAAGTCACTTGAAGTCTTTAAATCTATAAAGGGCCAAACCCAAATGACGTTCGGGAAGAATTGAAATCTTGTGTTGTCAAGGATCAATGCGAAGTCATTTTCAAAGCAGATTGGCTTGAAGAATGCAATCAGCTGATTGATCCATTTTCCTATATTGAAACATGCAAAATTGATTATTGTATTGATACTTCAGACGAAACAAGAAATAATTTATTAGGATAGTTTGACAATTAAACATGAGTTATGCAGGATCAATATTGAGTTCGAACCCGGAAAATAAAAGTATCCGTTCAAAACTAAAAAAGCCAACTACATTTATGAATGCTCAAAATTTAAGCCCGATGCATACCCGGTATGCGAATGGAAAAACGAGTTAGAAATCTCAACCTGTCCTGGTAATTTGGTTTGGAATGGTTGCAAGTCAAACTGTGAGTATTGCGACGATAGTTGTGAAATAAGTGGCTTCATCAGCGGTTGTTTTTGTCCTGAGGGAAGTGATTTTATCGATGGAAAGTGCAAAAAGATTCAATGCAATACCGACAGCTACTGCGAATGTCCTCCTGGGAAAGAATTCTTTTGCTCATCGGATGAAGTCATCTCAGGTGCCTGCGCTGAAAATCAATCTTGTCAAATGTATGAAGAGGACGGCGACTTCTTGATGGGAAAATGCACTTCTAACCGCGTTCTGGAATGCAAAGCATGGGGTGATCCACATATCGTAACTTTTGATGGAGCACAAAACGATGTTTATGGTGTTGCATCTTATTATTTTGCAAGATTGAACTCTACTACCGGGAGTGTTTTACCTAATTTTACTGCAGTTATGGAAACATTCCCGTGGAATAGTGTTTCCGTCGCCCACTCAATGGAAATTGAGTTCCCATTATATTCAGGTACATTGACTTTGGTGACTCGTTAAATGAACCCGCATTAGACGTAGGACTTTTTCAATTTTTTTGAGGACTTTTGCTGGATAGAGCAAAACCCAGGGGCGTTGAATGTCTTTTTTCAAATAATGTTTTGAAAAACGGCAACTTCCTTTTGCCAAAAAGCTTTTGGACCAGTGACATTACCACGAAGCTATCAACCACGGTGATACTGGTGTCAACATAAACCCTTTGGAAAATATAAACTTAAAATGGAACCTAACATTGACCTCAATTTAGCCTCTAATCGACGTTTGAATATCTGTTTATTGAATTTCATACGTTTACCTTGAACTTAAACTATTTAGCTTTCGTGACCGATTCTGACAAGCGGCAAGTTCTTCAATCTCTTCATCAAGACGCAATGACAATCAAACTGTATACTAATCAATATGGAGAAGTTCGATATACCAATGGTAACATTACTTCAGACGTTGGAAACATGGACACTTCTTCGTTTACAGTTCGTAAAATTCCTGGCGAGGTTCGATACAAAACTTGGTTCGGTTTAGAATTGATTCATAGTGGCTTAACTGTTAAACTTCAACTTCCTGAATCTTATGCAACCATTGTCGAAGGTCTTTGTGGTAATCTCGACGGCGATAAAACCGACGATTATCGATTAAGAAATGGAACCGTTCTTGAATACGATCATGTTGATGGATATGGTCGCTCTGATTCTGAGTTTAAGTGTGCACAAGCATGGATGATCAAGGGAGATGTCGGACCCCATCCAGATGATGTTACATGTGATAATGAAGACGAAATTGAGAAAATCTGCTCAGAAAAATTGTCAAATGGAATACTAGAAGAGTGTTCTACTTTGATCGACTTCAAACATCATTTAGATGCGTGTATGGTTGATTATTGTCTTGATCAAACTGACAGGACCTTATCAACAATTATTAAAAATCTTATAGACGAATGCATTTTGGTCATCGACGATGATGAAAACCTTAAATGCAATTGGTTGTTCGAATTTGGTTTTGAAAATGATCTTGTTGAATGTCCAGTGAATTCTGAGTATCAAGCCTGTGCCTCTTTATGTGACCAATCGACGTGTTTAAATCAACTTATTGATCTGGAATGCAATAGTGAGCTTGTCTCAATGTGTGTGTGTTCTGAAGACTTTGTTCTTCATAACGGCAACTGTGTCCGGGAAAATGAATGTCCACTGGACCTTGGGGAACTTTCTAAATGGTCAACATGGGGTAAATGTTCTGATATTTGTGATTCCGAAGGATTCCGTGAAAGGACCCGCATCTGCCTTGGTCCCGGATTATGTGCACCTGATGAGCCCTTGGTTGAACGAGAGTTTGGTGTCTGTTATAAACCCGATTCTGACCAGTGTATAAAATGTAGAACAGACAATGAACAATGGTTTGACTGCGGTTCATTTTGCGAACCTATTTGTGGTCTTGTAGTTGATATATGTCCAGATGTGTGCGTCAGTACTTGTATGTGCTCTGATGGTTTCATTCGTGATCAAGACGGAATCTGTATTTCTATTGAGGAATGTGATGCAAGACTTTCGTGTGGCCTTCATGAAGTAAGAATTGGTGAAAACTGTGAATGTAAAACTGGTTTTGAGCGTGATGAACAAGGTTTTTGTCAATTTGCTCTCAAGTGTGGCGCTTTTGAAATCTTCAACGGGTGTGGATCAAAATGTGAACCAATTTGTGGCCAAGAAGCTACAGTTTGTGCCAGTTCATGTGGTCAACCAACTTGTGACTGTATTGATGGATATATTCGTCATCCTAATGGTGAATGTATTCCAAAAGACAAATGTGATATTCCTATCACGTGTCCGGATAATGAGATCAAAATCAACAATCAATGCAAATGTAAAGGTATTTGATTTATTCTAAATAATTACTATAAAGTCAGTTGATATCAGAAATCTGAATGGCGCCCTCTAAATTGTATACTCGGAGAGTTGTCCTTCTGATATTAATTCCCTTTATTCCCATTATGATCATCTTTCAAATTGAAAAGTATGAACGAAAAACGTAACCACTGGTTAAGATGGTTACGAACGTAATGAAAACGGTATTTGTCGAATTAAACTTCTTTGTGGACGTTTTGAAATTTATAACGGTTGTGGCTCTAAGTGTGAACAAGTATGCGGACAAGATCCTGTGATCTGCCCAAGTTCATGTGGTGAACCAACATGTGATTGTATCGATGGGTTCATTCGTGATCGTGAAGGAAAATGTATTCACGTGGATGATTGCATTGTTTGCAAGATCAATGAATTCTATGATAATGGAAAATGTATATGTAAAGCTGATTTTGATTTTAATGAGAGCGGTATCTGTCAAGAGAGACTTAGGTCGGTTTTCAAAATGTTAATTTTAACCCGTTTTTATAGGTTCTAAAATGGAGAGCACTATTTGATTTGATTATGTAAGATATATTATTTTCTGTCAAAAATTTTGAAAATTCATTTAAAGCTGCAATACAAATGAAGTTTGGAATTGGTGTGGGACCATGTGTGAGCCAGTTTGCAATGAAGTAACTCAAGATTGTCCCGACGTTTGCGTTGCTCAATGTGAATGTGATCAAGGATTTATTCGCGATGCTGACGGGAAATGTATCGCGTGGAAAGAGTGCATTGCAGATAATATCTGCCCTGACGATGAAATATGGGATGATATTAATAAAACTTGTGTGAAATGGATAATTTGTGGTAAAAATGAATACTTTGATAATGGCAAATGTCTTTGCTCCGATGGTTTCATAAGAGAATACGGTGCCTGTGTAGTTGACCATGGTTGTAGCAAAAACGAAACCTGGAATGAGTGTGGTAGTTCATGCGAAGAAGTATGCGGCACAGAAAAACCAGAATTATGTGCTGATGTCTGCAATCCAACTTGCCAATGTAGTGATGGTTTTATTCGCTATCCAGATGGCAGCTGTATCAAAACAAACGAATGTAAACTTTGCTCTAGTGATAAGATATGGAATGAACAATATCGACTCTGCCATAAAGAGTGTCTAGATAACGAGGTATATGATGGTGCTGAATGCGTTTGCCAAGACGGTTATATCGAATACGGCGATGTTTGCATAAAAGAGCTTAAATGTGCAAAATTTGAATATTTCAATGGCTGTGGATCTAAGTGTGAACCAGTATGCGGTCAACCATCATCAATCTGTAGTACCGTTTGTGGCGAACCGACCTGTGACTGTATCTCTGGATATATAAGAGATAGAAGTGGTTTGTGTATTCCCGAAGAGCATTGCATCACATGTGATGAAAATGAATATCGTGATGATAATAAATGCACGTGTAAACCAGGTTACGGTCGCGACGAGGACTCGGGCAGATGTAAAGCACTCCCAAAATGCTCCGAAAATGAGATTCTGTTTGATTGGACTTGTGTCTGTAAAGATGGATATATTCGTGATAATGAACGATGTATACTTGGATGTAAGATAAACGAAGAAGCGCACAATGAAAAATGTGTCTGTATTGAAGGGTATTATTTGAATAGATATGGAATTTGTCAAAAACTACCCCAAGATGATAAATGTCTTCAAAATGAAGTCTGGAATGATTGTGCTTCTCCATGTGAAATAACTTGTGGCATCGCTCTCCCCGAATTTTGTCCCGAAATTTGCCTTTCAAAATGCGAATGTAAGCATGGTTATATTCGGTCAAAAGAAGGCATGTGCATTAAGGTTGATCAGTGCAAGGAAGAAGATAAACCTGAATGTGGTCCAAATGAAGAGTTATTTGAAGATATTAATTTGAACCTACAAATGTGCAAATGCGTTGATGACTTTTTCAGAAATGATTTTGGCGTCTGTCAAATAATTCCTGAAAAACCTGAAAAATGTCCACATGTTAATGAGGTCCGTCACGAAGGAGAATGTAGATGCAAAAAAGGGTACAAACGCAACCCATATGGCATATGTTGTATCGCATGTTATTCATGTTGTGATATATGCAACAACCAACATTCAACAAATAAAATTGCAAATATTAATTTCGCACCTAAGAACCACAATGATCAAAACTTCATTAATATCAATACAGAAATAGAAAATGATGTAGATATCAATCTGGATTTCAATATGGATGCCATTTTCGACGATATATTTGATGAACTATTCTAAATTATTTCTTGCAAGAATATTATACTAATAAAAACTTATGATTTTCAGTTACTAAAGGTCGACTGATAATTGGATTCTAGGCCAATTAGGGCAACCCTGAATCTGATCTGTTTCTTAAATTGATAGAACTTTGCTAAGATGAAAAAAGCACGTGCATATTAAACTCATTAATGTGACCGTTTGCTGACTGTTTTTGCCATATTTGACGTTTCTTGACATAATTAACATCTTCATTTACGGGAATTTACCAAAGTGGTGACATTTTCATCATTTGGAAGCATGCTTATAGTGTTTGCTTTGTGGAAATTTCTTATAATGTTTGACAAGGACCGATCATCTGGTGAAGATCTCACAAAAATAGAATCATAGGTCCATCGTATTTTTCCGTATTTTTAAAAATTGTCTCTTTGGCGTTGTCGGGAATTTTAGACCGCCCTTTAGGAAAATTTTTTCCGAAAAAACAATTCCTTTTTGTTGAGATAGCTCTTCTTCCAGTCCGAATTTCGCAATAGTCTCATCTGGTACCCCCTATACATCAAATACATTTTGCTCAAAAGGATTAATTTTTATTTAGCAGAAGCAGTTTGAGTCAAGTTTGGTCAACAGTATGGTTAGTGTAGTTTATTAAGCGCATGTGATGGATCTGATATTCGAGGTGAATTGTCAAGGAAGAATTGACGTGGAGCACGGTCATAGCTAAACGCGAATGTCAACAATTTGACACTTTCAATGACATTCACAAAAAGCAGACGATAATAGTCGACATTAAACTAACATTATCATTAACATATCAACTATATATTTTATAAATTATGAAGAATAATGGGATAATTTGTTGGATTCATTCCTTGGAGGGTATGATTTTCCATATTTGTGGACCATACCCTATGAACCATCATAATCAATGGTCCATACTCAAAAAGTTGAAGCATTATATGTCTCAACAGTTGTGTCACTCAACCCCAACAAGGATCCACCAAGTTCTTACGTTACGGGAATAATGATCGCCTACCTGGCAGCGGATGAACGATTTTTGAGGGGTATAATAACAACTCCTACTTCAGATGTTGTAATTTGTGATAATCTTAAACGAGAATCATTGAGGGGTCACTGAATTATGATCAATGACATGGTCATTGTTGAACTGAACCTTGACGACTGTGTTGATCGATTAGGGATTGAATTAACAGGAGTCACGTGACGAACTGAGTCATATATTCCACTTCTGTCAGAATGCATATTCACTGTTGAAGGACTTCGCGATGAATAAGATAAATGATTTAATCTTTCTGTGGCTTCATACCAAAATCACTTTGTTCTGGTCTACTTATTCTTTCGAACACCTGAAACTTGAACATGAAAATAAATCGACTACGCCACTTGACCCACTAAATGTGACTACCAGATCCAGAGTTAAAGAAGTTTTGAAGCCTGCCTTTCTTTATTAACATGTTCTATATATTTCTGTAAACATTGAAGCGTTTTGATATGATCCTCTCTGCTCGGCGGACGGAATTCCATCTAAATACTTTATGTTTCGGGAGTATGTCATCCGATTCAAACGACTGGTTTAAGTGTTGAGAACCTAAGTTAATGTGACATTAATAATGTCACATCTTGTGGAATTTATGGCTGTCACTTACTGGCAGTATACTATAAATTTTTTCGACTTCGTTCTTGAGTAGATGGTAATTTATTTTATCTGATATAGATCCATATGTATCAAGCTCTTTTAAATATTGAAAAATTTTCAGTTTTCAACGCCCTTAAGTATTCTTAATAATTTTTTCAAAATTCCTGATGGGTCCGTAACATGAGTTACTTTTTCCACTGTGATAGGTTTTCTTTGTGCTACAATTTTTACAAAAAATGAAATAGTATTACTAAATATATATCAATGAAAACCAATTTAAACCTGACCGACTATATGGACAACCCATAATTCATTTTATATTTACAGATGTCAATAATACTTCTCTGTGTTTTGCTTTGATAGAGATAAATTAAATCGGTTTCACCAGAACCTTATAATTTGACCTCAGATAACTTGTGTTTTCGTTGATGGTTTTCTCAATAGTAAATTACTGGTTTGATTTATAAGAGTAGAAACTTTTTTGTCTTCAAAGTTTTTTGAAGTATATTTGACTTGATGTTTATTTAATATTTTAAGACTTCACCCCTTTTCTCCTTTTCCCGTTTCCGATTCAGGAGAGAAAAGATTTATGACAGTACAGCGCTCTCAAATTTCTGTATTCCGACATAGTCTGACAGTCAAATTGTAATGCTATGGCTCTTCATGAACATAAATATGAGTCGTCATTTTTTAGAGTCGTACCGTAGACAATTTAAGCATAAACCGTACGCGTAAGGTCTTGAAACATATCTCAGGGTCATACTGTATGACTCATACAAAAATCAAGCATAACTATTTTTGGTGCCCTGAGATCAAAACTCAAGTCTTTGAATCGATATAACTTATAAATGGTTTATAATTTATGAGTTTTGTCAAAATGACGGATTTTCTTTCAAAAATGACAGATCTCACCTTTATTTTAATACCAATATTTACTATATATCCGAGTAAGTCAAAAATATAAAATAATTCAATCACTATCTGTTTATAATCAGGTTAGCATCTATATGATTTCTCCAAATGGCAGATTGAATATAAAGTATACAAAGATGTGCCGTATTAAACAAAATTATTTGCCAGAAAAAGGAAAGTCTTGTAATCGTGAAAAACAGCAACCAAATGAGCGCGTTGAAGATATGTTCAAAATAATCAAAAATATTTCCGAGTTTTTTTTTGAGTCTGTGATGCGAAACGGACCTGATGTGACCTATACTGGCCGTTTTCGATCATCAGACTATACAAATCAAAATAACGTTTTGCCAACATAACTTGACGTCATTGATGATATGCCAACTGTTGTCAAATGACACTGACACTATTTTAAAACTTTATTGTTAAAGAAGGTCATGCAACCCATTCACTTCTCTCGCCAAGATCTGGTGTCGCTTTGAATCCGATTTCGCTTCCAATCTTTGATTCTTCAAACCATTGAATTCGGTTAATTCCAGATTTCAACCAAACCCCAGGAAGATAGAGTGTATTCTGTGGTTCTTGTGTCATCCAATACCGTCCAAGATTTCGACCATTTACAAATATAACACCCTTGCCCCAACCGTTCATTTGAATATGCGTATCAACGGGATTATATGTCTCCAATTCTGCTTCAAAAAGCATCGGCAATTTTGATAATAGTGGTGATCTCATGTTTTTTTCAATTGAGTAAATTTGAGAAATGGAAGCCAGATGACCAACTTGATCATTATAGAACGGCAAACTTACAGCTTTCCAGGGCCCCTTCAAAGAAAAACCTTCAGCTTCGATATTGAAAAGGTCGACGGTAGGACAAATCTTTCAAAACTATGACGCCTTTGTATCAAAGTCCTTTAGTTGTGGGAGTACAAAATAAACCTTTTCTTTCGTCATCTAGTACACTGAAATTCACACGACCTGGATTTTCCACCAAGATTTCAAATTTTGAGAAATTCTCGATTTTGATTTTGGAATCAGATTCAGGATCATAAATCCATCCAAAAGGTCCAAAGCCGTCAAGTTCACAATCGACCTTTAACACGATTTAGATCACACTAAGAGTCTGATAACAATTACTTCTAAATAATTTTCATCTTAAATTGTCGAGAGACATCAGAATAAAATCCGATTCCTTTGATAAAAGTCCGTTGAAGAGTATTAAAGCTCGTTCTCCAGCATCATTCGAAAGAAAAATTGAGTACCGTCCCTTAATCGATCTTAAATAAATGATTTCTAAAGTGCTCTTGACTTAAGATTTAGAACAATGTCAAACAAATTGGTCAATCGAAACGTCATTTGGTCAAGTTGACTGTCATGCATTGACATCAAATCTGACATATTTTTTTACCAGATTGAGTTACAAAATGTGAGCGATATTCATTAGTAAAACTAAACTGAAAGGTAAGTGGGGGTGATCCTATCTTTTCCGTCGGAATAGATCATTTGTATAGATGGTCAATAAAATCTACTTTAAATTCTCAACTCGTCTTAGTTTTGACTTCTGAATGATACTCTATCATCTTCCCGGTTAATAGTTCACCTTTGCAAATTCAAAAGTCCCAACTCGTGATAAAGATCGCCTGCAGAAATAGACTCGACGTCAATCGAATATAACACATAACCATATGGCTGGCCGCAACCATTTTCAGTGTTCAACATCTCCATCGGTACTGGTTGATCCATAACAAATGTCTCAAAAGATGCTTGGAATTCATCCGACCAAAGTGAAATAGCTTTTTCGGCTTTGATAGAAGGATATGAACCAGTTTTGATTAATTCTGGCCGCTTTGCATTTGAAGACCCCAGTAACGATTGAATTATCTCAAACTTGAAGTAAGTTTTCAAATTGGTGTGTCATAATAGCGCCTCATAGTTGAATTAATTTGAAATCTGCCTTGGTATTTGGTCGTCCATCTTCAGTAATGGGGCAATCATAATCGTAACTTGTTACATCTGCTGTATAATATCCCCTCTCCAATGTTATTGCACCAGATGTGAAACCGAAATTAGTCCCACCATGAAACATATAAAAATTCACGGAAGCACCACGATTAATAATTATTTCAAGATGTCGTCGAAATAGAACATTATCTAATGGATTTCTCGAACAGCCCCAATAATCAAACCATCCTGCCCAAAATTCCATAACCATCATTGGTTTGTCTGGTTGAAGTCTAACGGAGGGATATTAATCTGTGAAACCATATGCGGCATATGATATATCTAGTAAGTCTACAGTAAAAGTATTTTCTTAAAAGAAGACCAAGAACTATTTTTAACTTCAGAATTTGAAGTAGACTCATTCAATCCCCGAACTTTCGAGTGCCTTCAAGTTATCAGCAATTCCTTTTCCGGCGCTTACATATTTGAAATTGGTAGTTTTTAAAATATCTTTTGGTATCTTTTATAGCTCATTTTTATGTCCTTATAAGTTATAAATTCGGAATGTTGTTGCTCTATTTCGAGTGTCTTTTGGCCCGATTCCCGCAAGCTGTGCTAGAGAGCACTCAACACCTCAATCCGAGCCTGGGACATTAATATGGTGACGGTTTATATAACGGCCAAAACATTTTCTTTAATCAAACATTTTGAACTAGCCTTGTATTTTATCAACATTTCGTAAGCTTCATCCCATTTTTCTGCAGCATTGATAAACGTCACATATTCTCTTATCACATGACCTCCGTCTGATAAAAATAAAAGCTCATCGAGAAAACTTTCTTTTTGTGGTTAGAACGTTAGTTGTTTCATGAGTCATGGACCATTAGAATGATTTTTCATAACTCATTGAAATATAAGAATTCTAAGTTATACCAACCCATGAACTTTTTTAGCCAAGGTAGATGATCTCGATCTTGATTTGTATAATCTCCATATTCATTTTCGACTTGAAAGGCAATAATTGGCCCTCCCTTACGTTTTTGAAATGGTACCAGCTTTGGCAATAGTGCATCAAAATATCTCTACAAAAACATCTTTCAAATAACTTATATTAAGAATTTTCATATAAACACCTTTACTGCTTGTTGGTATCCAGGGTAATTTGTTCTGACTTTCATATTTTCATCACGTAAAAGCTTTAATAGAGGATCAATATAGTTTTTTACATATGGTGTAATGCATTTACTAGTATGTGACATACTGTATATTGGTGAACCGACCACAGTTACTCATGGTGTCATATGTATCCAAGCCAGTGTGGTAATCCACCCCAGTCCCACTCAGAACAAATGTAAGGACCAGGTCGACATATGACATAAAGGCGAAGATCTTGAGCAATTTTAAAATATTCTGCAAAGTCCAAGTTATCACTTTCGAAGTCAAATTGGCCAGGACATTTTTCATGAAGGTTCCAAGGCATATAAGTTTCCACGCAATTCAGCCCTGCTGCCTACGTAAAACATGTACATGAGAGTAAAATTAGTTGTGTATACCTTAACATACTCCAGTCGGTTTCTCCAATATTGTTTGGGAATCCGGAAATAATGAACAGCTCCGGAGAAAAGCTTAATTTCTATTGATAATTTAATAAAGTAATTCCGAAGCCTATGCGAGTACCTCAATCTACGTCCGTTTGAATCAAATCATTCCTTTACCATCCAGAAAAAACTGTTTGGCCTTTGCTTCAAGGCTCATTTTCTCGAGAAAAGTAAATTCAAAAACTATTTAATTGATTTTTATAATTCCTTGTTCAAATATTTGAACAAAGTTTACGATTTATTACTATCGTTTTATCTCATTCTCTGATTTTTATAAGGAAAGTTTTTCTTAGTTTTTGATATTTTTTTGATATTTTAACATTTATTTCTGGTAAGAAACCACTTATTTAACTTTGAACTATACACTGGCAGTGAATGAAAAATTGAAATTATTATAAGTCGTTAAATTCTAGTTGAATAGTATTCGCATGCGTTGGTTGACAGCGTGCGCAAAATCCGCCACATCGTGCACGAATCTCTTGTCCACTTGATGGTCTCCACATTTCCATATGTCCACCATTACCTTTCAGTTTCCATCTTTGTTTTGATGAAATTTTGAATCCGGTTGATTTTAAATTGATTGAGAATCCTCCCTGTGGACACTTTGTCGAGCTGAAAAATTAAATTTCACTAGGAACGAAAAATTTCTCTCCAAAACTCACCTATAACAATCACCCGCAGACCCGAATTCGACTCTACTGCCTCTTGTTTTAGTAAAAGTTGAATCCACTGTTGAGATCTGTAATGTATCCGGATAAAATCGAATTCGCCTAAAAGATGGTTATTTTAATTCAATATCGAACAGAAAACGTTGATATATTTATGGACTGACTTGTAAAATGTTTTCCCAGCTTTTGTATTAGGTGAAGCTTTGAGGTCATTTTGAGTGATTTGTGCCGGGCATTCAGTATGGTTTTTTAATTGGTAACCATAAACCATTGAGTAATTTTCTTTTTCAGATAAATTCAGGTATTCTCGCGGCGTGGAATAGCGCATATTATGGCAATATACTTTGATCATTTTACCTTCAACCTTGAAAATATGGTAAAAAAGGCCTCACAGGTTATTTTCAAAATCTTACCTCAATGTAATAATTTCCATTCAAGTTCATTTTTCTAAGACGCTGAATATCTTTGCAGTTCTTAGCTGTGCATCGTCCAAGATCACAAACTTTTGTAGTTTCCGGTCGCTTCGAATCACATGACCGCTCCGATTGACAGTCAACTTTTCGAATCATGAGACCACGACCGCATGTGACCGAGCATGGTCCCCAATCAGATATGGTCCATTCGGGTTGACATTTTGGTATTTCATTGGTTGAACAAGCTGTCCAATGATGAGGTTTATCACTTTCAGAACAATATCGTTTACTGATTTGCTTTTCATTGTAGAAACATTCAACAGAACGACTCTTAAATGCTTCAATACCATCAACCAAACAGCTGGCAGAGCATGGTGACCAGCTTGATGCGATTTTCCATTTAGCTTTTATAAGTTTAATTTTAATTCAAAATTAATAAATTTTATATCTATCAATATTTTATGTTAAAAAAATATAAAACAACTGGTTCCTTTGAAGCATTCGGTTTTTGATTTGCATTTCCGTTTCAGTTTAGGTTTCCTTAAGTTTGAGCATTTTTCCATCGGTAATTGAGCTTGCGTATGTCTTAACTGGCATATCGCTGATCTAACTTGATGTCCGATTCCACATTTTGTGCTGCAATCAGTCCAATTTGTTCGTCGCCATTTTGGACATGGCTGGGTTGCTTTACATTTTCGATTTATTTTTGGCTTTGTTAATTTTTTCTGTCTCAAGCAATTCTTTGGACTGACTTTGTATTTTCCTCTGAAACAAACAATATTTCTTGTCTGATGTCCAATACCACAAGAGACGTCACATGGTTTCCAACCACGTGGTTCCCATCGTAAAATACACTGATCGCAAATTGTAAAATCCACCGGTCGCTTTTTTGCGTCGCAAAACGAATCTGGAACTCTTTTCGTTACTTAAGTGGTATATCAAATGAAAATAATTTTTCGTTGTACCGACCTTGTAAGACTCCGTTAGGTTTGGTTTTATAACATGTTACAGTTCGTTCTTTTCTTCCTGTGACACAGTTGCATCTTTCCCAATCAGATGCCTTCCATTCATAATACGACAGACGGAAAAAATCTGGTACTTCGAAATTATTACAAGCGGGTAAATGGCATTTAACCCGAGCTGATGGTTTGGTGACAAGGTTACAAAGAGAATAGTCGGTTACATATTTGTTACCAGATTGACATCCGATAGCTCGTTGACGATAACCATTATTACCACAAGAGGCACTGCAACTTGACCACTGACCGGTTATCCATTTTCCTATTAGACAAGGATTCATACAAGTTTGAATATTATCAGGTTCAGGGCCTAAGTGAGCGCATTTTGAAGCTTCCATGATTATATCATCTAAAATTTAAAATTCTCAATAAATGGATCATACAATATGAGTTACCTATGGTACAGGAAACAGTTCGTGTGTGAAGTCCTTTGAGTCCACAAGATTCGGAACATTGCGACCAAGAGGTCGTTACCCATTTTGCATTTGAAGGCTGTTCACATTTTGGATTCTTCTTGAGACATGGTCGTTTGATGGGTTCTTGTGGTATATGAGCACATTTATCTTCTTCCGAAAATGAACAATAGGGTGTTCTACTTTGAAAACCATTTTCACCACACGTTATCGAACAGTCGGACCATTCGGAGTAAGTCCATTTCGGGCATGGAATTTTTGTATTACAGCGTTCAGATAAAAGCGGTCTCGGTGATTCTTGACAAAGCTTTCGTTCAACTTCCCTAGAATGATAAAAGCATGAAACCATTCGTGACTGAAGGCCGGTCTCACACGACTTCGAGCAGTCTGACCAGGGTCCAGCTGACCAAACGGGACATTGATGTGTATTACATTGTTCACTGGTGCGTTCTAGTGTTGAACGGGAACAGCCAGAACGAGAAACAGCACCTGACGTGGTTCGACAGTCAAATGTTCTTGTTCGCTCGCCTCCGCCACATGAAACAGAGCATGGTTTCCAATTTGAGTAATTCCATTTTGGACATTTTCCACGGCATTGTTCAATCTGATTCGGTTTTCGCAGCTTACGTTTTTGGCAGTACACATCGTCTGAAAAAAAATCTATTTTTATCAGAATTTAGGTTATTAAACTAAGATTGTGTCTTTAGAAATGACTCACCAATTATTTGAGATTTTGAGGTTTCTTTAATAGAACATCTGTAATAAATTCGTCTCGTACCAATTCCACATTCGGTTGAACAATCTGATTGCTTGACGACTCTCCAGCTCAGATCACAATGTTCATTGCAGCGCCTTTGTTCACTTTTTGGTTTTTGACCCCGCTGACAATAGTTATCATTCGTCTAAAAATGAGAATGAGCACATGAATGATACTAGGAGATTAACTCATTTGTACGTACTCTTTGAAAACTTGCCGAATTTACGCAAATTGCGCGACGTGATTGGTAACCATCACATTTTGATGAGCATGAATCAAAATCTTTAAAATGAGTCAAGAAATGAATTTTGACCTAATGACCTTCGAGTATTTACAGTCAAAAAAAGGGCACAGTTGTACTCTGGGTCAATTGAAAGTGATAAATTCCTAAATGTTAAATAATTTCGAAACTCGTTTCCTTTCATAATCCATTTATATTTTGAGATATTATTTGGTTGAAAGTAATTCAATTTGACCTGGGCTTGTGCCTTTGTTTTTTCAAGATAAACACGAACAAGAAGGGAATAAGGAAGTTTTCCATTAATCGTTATGGTTTCCGGCACCGAATATGGACCGCTGTATGAAATAAAAATAGTCTTTTGACTCCGTCTAAACCAATTGTCTATATCGACCTTCTTTTTTGTTGAGCGTGAGATTATAAACTGTTTCCTTTTCCACGGTTTAAAAATGTTTTGTTGCCCTGAATTCCAAGATTTGATCCGTACCTTTCCCAGGACCGGCCGGCCCCGATCGACGGCTTTTTAACCAAGTGCCTAACAGGATCATACAAACTCAGGCTTATTTTGTCATATGGATACGATCCAACTTGTTCGATTTTGACTTGAGTTGAATTAGAAGGAATAAGTTGAATATCTTTATATCCATCGCCAGTTGACGAATACTTAATTATATCGATACTTTTGCATGTATCAGCAGAACCATTACATACGCCACATACATCTTCCTTTGTTGTTCCATAAAGTAAACCATCACAGCCGACAGGAACACATTTACCATCGATACAAATATCATTGGTATACTTGTCACATGATGTCCCATCTATCACATGACCAGGTTTCCGATTCAACCACGATCGAGCTGGATCAATGCATGATAACATACATTTACTCGTCCAATCGGGAACGAATTTAACATTGTAGGTTTTGCTATATTTACGTTCGAGATTAACTCATTATGGCTCATAAATTATGAGTCATAATTAATGATTAATAAGTATGAATAAAAAAATAATGAATGGTCTAGAACTTTTCCTAAGAGGTAAACTAACAACATCACATTGTTCTTGTCTGGTATCTTTCATGAGATTACATGGATTTGTGTTGCACAATTCAAAACTTGAGTCTGATCCAAGACAGAATTTTCCACCATTTTGTGGAGTCGGCCTATTACAAAATCGTTTGCGCTTTCGAACACCTCGTCCACATGAAAATGAACACGATGACCACCCTGTCCAGCCCGACCAATGGCCATGAATGACCGGTTTTGGGGTGTTTTTTGAGACACATTTCCCAGCATGACATACTCGAGTACCATCGGACGAACAGGGAGTATTATCTGCCCATGGCATGTGTTTTGTCACACAAACTTGGTGAGTTTTTGAGTCTCCATAAGCTTTATACTTCCGCTCACACCATAAACGAGAACACTTTTGAGCTGGAATCAGACATGCATATGATTCTAAAATAAATATTGCAGTAACTTTCCAAAATCTTCACCAATCTACGGAATACATAAATAAGTATATAAGTTATATAATTTACATTAAAGAGGGCGCCATTCAAATAATCATGATAAAAATTCCCGTTACGATATATAACCCATATAATATGGGCCATATTAAGAAATCAAATATCACCTAAAATAAAGTCCTCCTCGGAGCTAGTAAAACTACTACTAGAATCAACAAATAAGTGAGCAGAAGGTGTTATTTGATTATATCAATTTTAATATGTGTTATATACCGAACCATGTGATACACAGGATGCAAGCTATTAATACATCATTTACCAGCACATACCTCGTCCAAAAATAAGCTGACATTGCTTGTGTTCGCTTAACACAGTTGAGCTGATAGAAAGTTCTGGTTCTTGGTGTCTTTCTATCATGATCGGAACAACACTTCTGACATTGACAACAGTACTTCCTTCGGAGCGATCTCTATTTTGAGATTTGAGTCTTGTCTGGTACAAACAGTTACCTCTTCCAGCACCCAAGCTCTGTTTTATTTTCATTGCGGAACATTTGGACCATCTCCATGGCCCCAAATGAAGTCTCGAAGGTTTGTGCAATGGTGATAATATAGGTGACATAACACCATGTTCACCACCATATTGCTCGCATCCTAAAATTAATCCTAATTCTATCGATTTCCCATTTTTCTTACCAATATCATCATCGTGAATAGCACCGAGCAAGTGACCAATCTCATGAGCAATAGTGAAAGCAGTTGCCAAACCGGTGTCTTCAATAATTGTGCAAGATTTTGCTGGGTTGCATACAGAATATTTCTCGGCTAGACCTAGGGTGTCACATGACCCGTCTGCTGTGCATAAATTATGTTTTGTTATATAAACTGAAACATCCCAGTGTCCACGTGACGAAGGATCATTTTCATTTAATTGATTTTGAAAATGACAAAAATTTGTCAAAAGAATATCAGCGTCAACTTGGTTATCAATCTGACCATTGTGATTTGAATGTTCAACTTAAAGAGAGTTCAAATAAGAATTCATTAATTTCAACCCTTATTGACAAATTTCCGGATGGTCACTCAGGAGGATTTCTGAACTTTTCCCAAAATTTTGTTTTTGCCTATCTTGTGATTTTGTTTTGAAACATTTACGTGATCAAGATATTGAAGTTCAAAGTTGAGCGGACAGAACAATTCGGGTGGCCACTCAGAGGATTTCATGGAAACTTTTTTTATAATCGATGATTCTAGCAATGACTATAAACTTTCATCAATGGGGGAACAAAATATCACCACAAAGATTTTTCAAGTAAACCCTCTGACTCAGAGACGCTGAGTCATGCCACGATTAAGACAAAAAAGGTACTCATGAAATTTGGCTGGAAAAGTTTTTCGGAAAACCCGTGTCCCGAAATTAAAAAAATTGGAAAAAAACTGGACAAATTTTCCAGTCAAAGTGTCACCGTTAAACCCCCTGAGTGACCACCCGATTTTGAGAGAAAAGTCCGGGATTTTTCAATAAGGGTCGAGTGCAGGACAATATTTTCCAAAATTCAAAATGCCGGACTAAAATCGCTGTATATTCTTAGCTTGATACTAACCTTTGTATTCAGGCGCATTTTGTTGATTGCTGATAATTGTTACAGACTTTTATGGGTTTTAAGTGGCCAAAATTTTATTAATTTCGGGTCACGTTTGCTCAAAACCAAACCTGAACTTTCACTTCTATATCTTGCTCCAAACTTGGGTCGTGTAATATTTGAGTCGATATTCCTTTCAAACAGTTTCATTAATGTTCAAATTTGGCCCAATTACGATGATGTAATCTCAAGTGGTGACTGAACCGTGGTTATTTTGGTTAACCATAGTTGACTTTGTGGTTCAAAAATGGCATTTTATAGCATTTTAAGGTTCAAATTGAATAAATAGATAGTTTAAACTGTTTTCCCATAATAGTTTTGACGTAATTTTCTATTGAAATGAAACTTCGATCAAATTGTCGGAACCAGAAAGTCAAACTTGGATCAACAAACAATGCTACAGACATCTGGCGTGTTACAATGTTATTTCTTTTCTTCCGCTTGAGACGATGTTCATGGTGGCGGTGGCGCTGTGACAATAAATGTCGGCTATGAGCTTCCATGACACGGCCTGAAATAAGTTTTTTGCATTTTTATAGGGCCAAGATAGTAGGAATATCTATAATAGTGGTTCTTTGAGTTGACTAGCGGTAGGGGCCACTGAACTGCGAACAAACGTGTTCGCTGATCGCCTTTTCGCACCGAACAGCGCTTTTTTTCGAAACAGCGTACAGTTCACATTGTGCGAACAGTGCAAACAGGTGCGAACACCTGTTCGGTGGAGCCTGCCTGGCAGTTTGTGTCTCAAAAAGTTTAATGGCATAGATATCCTTGGCAGCAACCGTCAATATGGACGTCCAAATTGTTAAAATCCATGAAAATCACGTAAATCATGAATCAATACGTCCAGATTCGACGTTTCCGACATTTTCACGAAACATTTCGGACCCCAGTCAAGATGAACTTCCGGTCCGAATAACTCAATTTGCCCATTTCTTTATTCTGATTTAGTTTGATTATTTCTTACTGATGAAAAGTATCGACTATCGAGATTCGACCTTTAAAATGTGCAATAACGATTTTTTACCACGGCGAGCGAAAAATCTCACTTTTAAAAAAGCGAAATCAGAAAAAACCTCAAGTGTTTGTGAAGCTTTTTCATTATTTGCTTCTGTTGTGATTTTAATGAAATCTTATAACATATTTATGGCCCTCAATTGAAATACTTCCGTGTTACAGTTTCTAGTTGATATATTATCATGATTATATCGAAAGCAACGACGATACCATGGGCCTTTTTAGATTTATGTGCCAATAATTTCATTATTATAATTCATCGTAGTAACTTAAAACGGAGTGGCGCCCAAATTATGCTGGACCGGGACGGAACTGACGCCGAATAAAAAGTACTGCGGTTCGGAAGCGGTTAAAATCAGGGTACTTTATCAAAAAAGAGTTTAAGGAACACAAGAATAATGGTAATTGACTAGTTCAATCGTTACCTTTTTTTAGAAGGGCAAATTTTGGCTTTCTTCTTTTTATTTTGGATTTCGAACCACAAATTGTTGTTTGATCACTCATTGCTCGTTCTGCAATCAGTTCGGTTGTCGAATTTGTACTTGATTTCATTGGATTGTTGATGATAATATCTTCACCATCCACCTGGGATGTGAAAATACCCTGCTAAAATGGACATTAAACAAAAATTTACCAATACTCATAATCTTAATCAGAATAGACATTGTAATGATTTTAAATACAATAAGATTAAAAAATACAACAAAGCGAAAAGGATAATTTTCTGATACTTAAAATCGATTTTATTTATTAAAAACCGCTCCAATCTGTCTGTAATATAATAATCTGTGAATTTTATTCAACAATTATAATTTTAATTCGCTAGTTCATCTAACCCTGGTCATTGAACTGACTATTGTGAAGGATCATCTTCGGTTCGGAATCCGAACTTCGGATCATCCAGCGTCCGTGACATTATATATTAATATAGAGAATCTCAGTAGACTTATTTAAATAGGTCAAGACCAAAGTTGAGGCACTTCACTTGGACTAATAAAACAATTATAACCGCTCAAGTTCAAACCGAAAGTCAAGTACAGATAGCACTTAATTCAAACCACTATCCAACCAAATTAATTAAATTAGATCAACGCCGGTTAACTCAAATATACATAGGGTATATTGTCACAAAATTGTAACTAAAATGGAAAAGATATCTACTACTAAATTGCCAAATGCAATAAATCCTTATATATGCGAGGCTATAAATTGTCAAGTTTGGGCTAATTTCGACATTTAACACATTATGGCCCATTATGAGCTCGATATTTATCGACTGTTATAGTCCTTAATCGCTTTATTTTCCTCTTCTGCCAATGGATAACTCAAAATATCAGAGTGAATTATCCTGGGGTACACTTCACATTGATATTTGACTTTTATTCCGGAAGTATAATTCCCCAGGAAGTAATAAATGTGATTTTGAGTGCCCACTTGGCGATTCAGTAGCCATATACAATCATGAGAATTTAATTTTACGTTCCATGAAGACCAGTCGTTCTGTTATAGGAATTTTTCAAGGTCATCATCGGTTATTTTTTATTAATGTTGAGATGAAACTAAAAATGGCTTTCAATTGACTTATTGATGCTTTTAGCGGTGGAACGATCCATTTACCGGTAAATGGGTCTAGAATTTCCGGTTATCAAAAACCCGACCCAAGCTGTCATTCAAGTTTTGCTGAATTGATTAATTTGTTATATATATTCGACTGACTGTGTTTCCGATGCCGGTAGAAAACTAGCTTTAATCAACTCTAGAACCGGATAATTGGCGGATGATCATTCGGATGATTCGGAAACAAAATTGGTCAGTAACTCAACTGTCGGATCTATTTAAATTAATAATTATATTTATCATATCGTTAGTGGTCCGACTTTCAAAAAGATAAAGCCTGTTCCCGATTATGAATCTCATGTCAAAAAGTCACAGTGTCAAAGTGTGGATTATTTCAAGAAGGATGCAAGTGCGAAAATGTATAGTATTGAAAATGATGAAATCTTCTTTAAGGAACTTGATAAGTGGTGAAAGTTGTAAGTCAACCTGCTCTAAGAACTTAAATCCAGTGCTATCAACGATGACTCATCATCCGGAATCAAGTTCAACTTCATTATAATGGATCTTGCCAGAAAAACTTTCACCTTGCGCAAAAGTCTGCCTCCATCGAGAGTAGGTAAAATGTTCGCGTTTTGAGTTAAAGCCCTATACAGCAGAAACTGTTGTGAAGTGGTCACCTACGCCTTCTTTCAAAATTGGGTATGTTGATCTTAACAACGTGTTTGGTCATAATGAGGCCGTGAGTGGACGCAAAGACTATGTCACATAGTCTATGTGATACCAAGGTAAAGATTGATGATTTCAAAACCATATAAGGATATCATCATTGTAATACTTTTCACGATTTCATTTTCGATAAGTTTATACAATTTATCCCAAAAAGGAACTTTTCAAATATTATTTTTTAGTGAACTAGGCCAGATTGATCAATTTTTTTGGACCAATTTTTGGAACAATTTTTGGAACAATTTTTGGAACAATTTTTGGAACAATTTTTGGAACAATTTTTGGAACAGTTTATGGAACAGTTTATGGAACAGTCTTTGGAACAATTTTTGGATTAATTTTTGGAACAGTTTATGGAACAATCTTTGGAACTATTTTAGAAATAATTTTTTCTTCAAAAATTTGGATGAGTTTTCCTGAATTTGTCAAAATGGGTTAACTTCAAGGCTTGGTACCGGTTGGGACTCGTATATCAGATATTTGAATAGTAAAAAGCTGACAATGTGAAAGTCGAAAATGCTGATTTCGCAACAAATATAAGAACAACAAAATTAGTCTGTATTGGCAGTTCAAAGCCTATCCCAGGTGTGGTTCGACTCAACCTATATTCCTAGGAATTATCAAAAATATTCGAATTTTAAATATCGAAATCGGAATCAAATCTTTGCCGGGAATGGAACATGAGGTCACGTGACTCATCTGATTAATGCCCAACTACTGTTGAGTTACACATGAAAATGATCGTCTAGTTTGGCCTTTTGAATAACATACGATTTTCTAGTGATACCAGATTGGAACTATTGCAACGTCTACTGGGACTGTGATTGGCCGCGACTAACAATGCAAGTCTGTCCGACAAATTTTTGTTCT